>LUCM01002616.1:5997-66360 GCA_008360955.1 Fasciolopsis buskii | reverse complement strand
GACATGAGTACAATCAGTGACTCAAACCACCATAACGAAATACGATCCTTGTTCCGAATATCACGAATCAATGAGGTAAATGATTTTTCAGTTCTTCACCCAATTGGAAAAGAACTGAGGGGGAGAGTTCGTCAGGATCGGCTGTTTTTCTGCTCTTCAGTAGTCCAATATTCCGATCTTCTTCCACTTCCGTTAGGGACTCAAGAGACACCTTCCAAGGGTTCGCAGCTGCAGACCTAAGCCCAAAAACCTTGGCGTGCGGCCAACGAAACTGATCCTTCAAGTACTCAGCCCAATCGTCCAGCTCTTGTTGTTTACCATGGATGAGCTCTCCGTTCCTATCGCACACAAATTCACTAGCTGAAGTTCGTCGTCCAACGGTGTTGCGAATGAGCTTAAACAGTGACTGTTATCTGAAGCGGCTGCCAATTCCATTTCTTCCATTGGTTATATGTGCTTTCGCACTGATAATGCGTGAACGCACAGTCGAAGTGGATACACACAAACGAATGGAGTCTGCTTATACCACGCGCACTTTATTGACACTCTTGCAGTTAGAGCGATGGCAATTTCGCTCCATTAGACCCAAACACCCTTGCAAGATCTAGTGTTTCCAATAAACGTTTGACCTAGGATCGATCACAGGCGAAGTTTGCCACCAAATGCATCGACCGTTGGATTTCGTCCCAGCGCTCGTCTACATTGCTGTTCATCGAAGTTCTTAGTTCGTCGGATAGTTTCTATTCATAGCTGTTGCGAACAACCGAATCACACAACTTTCAACGGCCAATCGGGTTTGTAGCCTGTGTCGATGACCGTTGGGCTGAAGCAAAAATTGCATTAAAACTAACGCATGGTCCGAATCAACGTACGTGGTCTGGTACGATCTACAGTTCTGGACAGAACCACGACAACGGTAGCTTACTGCAATATGATCGATCTGACTCACGCTACTGGTAGAGTTAGAGCGTTATGTCACTGTGCTACGCGAACTGTGTCGAAAAGTTTTGCTATATAGGAAAAGTTATTGTCCACACAGAGTCGAAGAAGTCTTTCCCCGTTATCTGTTCGCTGAGCAAGCAAAGTGAAGCACCCACCTAAGATGGGCTTCCGATACACTCAGTTTTCCAACTTGTGCATTAAAATTACCTGTCACCACTACAATGTCAGAACATTTGCTTTCCGAACATGAGTGATGAGCTCGCCTTAAAGCTCGTCTTTTTGCATGTCAGTGGTGCAGTCTGTTGTGACGTATGTCGAGATGACAAATAAACCGCGCTTAACATAACTATCCTCCTGGTCACCGACTGATTCCTGCAGTCTCACAATGCAGAAGCGATTGTTAACCGAGATTCAGTCAAAAAGGGCTGCTTCAGTCTTCTCACTTAACACCATTCCAACACCGCGTTGACCCACTGCTTGAGCTTATTCATTTTCTGAAGTGGACGAGACATTAAGCGCAGTTAGTTGAATTACTCTAATCCAGTCCTGAATTCCTGTTTCACTCACGCACCAGACATCAATCGTAAGTGTGTTCATTGTCAGAGATAAACTGTCCTGTTGGCCAACCTGCGTGAGAGTGTGCACATTCAAGGAACCGAGATTCAGAGGCTGACCAGGCTTGAGAAAATGTGAGCTAATAGACTGAAAACCATTTACTACACTTCATTATTTGACAATGAACCTTTGCGAGTACCGGGCGTTTTATCAGTTGGGATATTATGGGTAGGCAGAGCGGGTAAACAGATTTGATTGAGGATAGACGAGCCGGGTTGACTAAATGTTAGAGTCTGTGTACGTTGAAAGTACCAGGTGTACTGTTTTCTTTGTCGTTTATTATTTCGCTCGATAATCACAGACCCTAACCATTATCACTACCCACCCCACATGCACTCGATGCAATGGGCAGCGCGGTCCTGATTAGCCTGCGCGACGACCGATGCAATATAGAAATATTCGTAGACGTGTAATTCATGGAGATTGATGGACGGTTACTGCTAGGGAGTCCAGCCGCTAAGCAGCAGAACGATTACGGTTCTCGTACAAAGACTTTGATTCTAACAAGAACCTGACCGCAAGTCACTGGGGTGTGACTGAGCGAAGCCCATCTACTTGGATCAATTATTCTTCCACTCGTTTCTCCGACTGAGCTGCCAACTCAGATCGACCAGACGGCTACTTTTTCAGGCCTTTACCTGTTGATCTTCCAAGCATGATTGGATCTTCGGCTTGAGATAAGTCATTCTGTATAGCTCGTTGTGTCATGGAGGCACGCAAGCCACCACACTACGTCAAGATGCAGTGTTGTTGTGGCAAGAGACCACTTTGCAGTGATACTGGTAGTTTAGCTGCACGAATGTACATGAATCGGGCATACAAATCGATTGATCCAGTTGCCTCCTATACCTGCTGCATAATATCGGTCAAGCGACCGCTTCTGCAGTATATCCAATCCCATCAACTTTATCAATTCGTTTTGGGACGCTCAGCCAGCCACCTGTACCAAACCGCGAGGTAGTTTATACAGACAGGAATCGAGCACATCCTGGAATGGCTTGCTAAGTTGACTGAAGTTGGTCAAGCTTATACCATAGAGGCATTTGCAAAGTGGACGTCGGGAATCCGAGTCCTCCAACTGCCAGCCATTCACCCATCCGCCAGCCTTTCTTCGACCGCAGCCACCTTTCAGAACTTTCGTAATTTTTAAATATGAAAAACAGAAAGTAAAACGGTTATTACTATCTATTTATTTAGCATTATTATGACGAATTCCAGTCGGACGTTCAAGATCAAAGGTCTTCTGAACGTCACACACCGGCATCATTGATTGATCGTCACTTGTTGCACGTGGAAAAGTCAGTGAACGTAGACACAGCTCCTAACTGCGTTTTCTTTAAACAAAATTCACCCGTTTCAAGTGGAAGATTATTTTAATATAACGATGTAAACTTGAACTAGGAAAGCATAAAGCGATATTCATAAAGCTTACTTCATTTGATGTAACTATGGACGTCTCTGGCATCGACTGCCCATAATAATTATCCATTATTTTGGTAAAATTTTTAATGTACTCACCTGAGATAAAGCGAAATGCTTCCGGAAATCAACTGTGCAACGCCATAACTCAGTGTTATCTTCTCAACGTCAAAATGACTTCAAAATTCCGTCTATTCAATTATTTCATTGTATTAGAGAAACACTTCGTCACAACAACTAGAATCTTACTGCAAGAATCCTAGTTTCGTAATAAAGCGCCGGTACATCGGAGACAACGATCTGTAATTCAGCATATTTCAAACTATCCTCACCCGTCTGGAGGATGAACGGCTGAGTGTCCAACGTTGATTGAAGACCAATCTGAGGCTGATAGCTATTGTGCTTTTCTATCATGACTGTTTTCGGTCTGATCTAGTGAGAGATCATGGTCAAATTTAGTGAAACTGATCATTTCGATAATAAGCCGAACTGACTGAGATGCCCTAATCGGATATGCGAAGTAAATCAAATTTATAGGTATTTTAGCTCCGTGATCAATCCGGTTAGGTAGAAACGGACTGCATTCTTGATTTGCTCGGCCGACAGTTCTGCATTTTACTCATGTGGTTCCTGTTTACTTTGGACATTCTTGCAGCCGAAACAGAATTGAGACAGAAAGAGCGAAGAGAAAATGCAAAGATAAGTGGTACAAGATTTAGCACAGAGAAGGTTTAGCTGTATTACTTCTTCTTGTAAAGCGCACTAATTTCAAAATTATAAACGATTAGGAAACTCACTTCAAGCGTAAATAAAAAGTCGAAGGTGGTGGCAGAAGCGGATCCGATGGAAGCGACAATAATCAGTAACACAGTATACCAAAGACTAGAACATTTTCCGCAGGCGTGATATTAATTCAGCATCCCCAATGTACAAAGTTTGACGAGCCCCGCTTGACGTTGAACAGATGCTAACGACTATTATTAAAAGTTTACTTGTAGTCGTTCCTCTGAAGTAAAATAGTCCTACAAGACAAACTCTATGGTAAACGAGTGGACGATAGTTTGAGGGCCTTTTGCACCTCATTAATTATGAAGTAGGGCTTCCTAATTGCAGTTTTTGAACTTTGGTTAAGAAGCATAGGTGGGAAACTATTGGGAAATGCTGTTGAGTAAATCATGCTTTCCGCTTACACCGATTAAGAGCTTCAATTCGGGAAAGTAGCCAAAAGTAAAAGGGAAACCTATTGAATGTGTTCTATCCACCAAGAACTACATATGGCAGTAAGGATTGATTCAACAGACGTCAAAATGAAGACGGACAGAGAGGGAACGTGATAAGTTGTTGTGCAAAAATCAACAAGTATCACAGACTGAAATGTTTCTATGGCCAAGGTGAATCACCAGAGTTACTATAAGAAACTCTCTAATCGTTCAGATTGATCTATCAGCGGAAAAAGCACTAATAATCACAATCTACTAACCCACCTGATCGAATACAGTTCTTTTGACAACTTCCACCTCGTTCTGTCCATCAGACTGAAGCTTTTTCAGTTCCTTTTTTAAACGATGATTTTCGGTTTCTAGAAGGTCTAGACGTACGGAAACCGAGTCAGTGAGTTGTTTGGACAAAGCTGCCGTGTAGCTGACATGGCTGGTTGTGGATTCGGTGTCACTTTGCTCATATACCAACTGCGATGTGTTGATCTGTCGTTGTCTCGCGGATTGTTCCAATCCTATTCGACACAGTTCTTCACGCAATTTCTGAATTTGATCCAAGTCAGAATTACGAAGCTAAGGGTAAAGACAAAAGAAAAGGGACTTAAGAAGGTCAACTATTATGATGGAAGCAAACAGTCGGAAGAGATAATCGTGAATTCTAATAACCATGAATATCTACCCAATATTTCTATTTGAATTTTAGACTTGACTCGTAAGTTGTGCCTGGGATAATGCGCATGTTTCATTGTTATGAAGAATAACTGCAGCGGCGAATCACAATTTGCATTTTTTCAGTTGTTGAATAAAAACGACGCGCTTAGGGATCGTCAACCATTATTGTGTGCATTTCGATTACCTCCTCAACTTGGGCCAACAAACCACGCGTTTTGTGTAGTTCCTGTTCAAGTGCGATCACCTTCTCAGATGCGATCTCTTCGCGTCCCAGCAAACTGGATCGTTTCGCATTTTCATCTGACAGGATAGCCAAATCTTCAGTGAGCTGTTGACATCGGGCCTTTATGATGGAAAAAGGGGATTGGATTATTTGTGACCTGAAACATAGGTAAGCAGAACATTTGCCGAATCCTCAAGTTCAACCAAAGGAAAATATCTTATCAAATAAAAACAAGTTCAAAATCACGTTTGTTGTGAACTTTAGATCCGCTACTTAGGATCAGTTTCATTTAAGTAATCAGACTGGGAAAGAAAATCAGCTGACATTTTGCCTGGGAATAAACAATACTGAGGAAGGAAAACTGATGAAACCAAACGATCCGATTGATACGGCAAAAAACGACGCTCTAAATTCATTTTCAGATTTTGTCAGTTATAATATTGTGCCTGCATGCCAGCCTAATGGACCACATATTAGGGAAGAGAATACAAATAGTCGAAGTGATTAATTTTCGAATGCAAGACAAGATATATTCTTTCTAGTACCGGGAATAACTGGAATTCATCTGTCTTCAGTAAACTTTCACACTCGTACCCGCACCAACGAGTGACCGCGCACAATACCCGATAAGATCTACTTCTAAAGACTTAAATCGAAATGGTCAATCATATTCCCGTGATAAGGTTTAATGGTGTGAGGTAGACAAGCAATAAATGACTAATTCTTTAAAAATGTTACCAAAAATTGGCTCAAGGCCGTATTCTCCTCTTTCTTTCTACTGCGCGTTGCTTCCGTTGCCCCATTCTAGTGCCACTATGGAAATACTAGTTAACTGTTGAAACCAACTCAGTCAAGTGAAATTCATACACGGTTGCGAAGTAACCCACTTCGAGAATTTTCGAAAACTGATCAGACAGCGTGATTCGGATCGCCATTAGTTTTCAAAACCGTGAGCTCGAAAACATTGTCAACTTCTACTTTTTCTACATAACGGACATTTTTCTCTTTTTAGCAACGAAATCAAGAACCTATCCTCGATGTGAATGGCTTCTTCGGCCCCACCAAACACTGAGCACAACGAACTAGGTTTTGCGGCATATTCTAACTATTCGCGTAAATGCACAAAGGGAAACCAATTTGCCAGTCAAACTGAGAGGACATCAAAGAACTCACCTTGTAATATTCAACTTCATGAGCACGCTGCCTCAGTTTCGCATTGTCAGTCTCCAGCTGGGGTACGCGTTCAGCCGTCTCCCTTAGTGCATCTACCTCGTCTTGCCAATGTCTTGCGGAATGGGCTGCATCAGCCAGACGAGCTCGTTCCTCTTTTACTTGGCCAAGTTCGCGACGAGTCTCGTTCAGCTGATCATGCAACTCTGCCAGCTGGTCAGCCTGGTCTTCCCTTTAATGGCATATTGGAGAAACATTTTTTTCAAAAACGCTGTCAGTGAGTTTGCATATCAGTGGCGCAGACGAATTCCCTAACAAAAGTGCAGAAATGTGAATTGACAAATACCGGTACTGTCTGGCCAGCTCCTGAAAAATTGCTATTTGTTTGTCCGAACTATTAGATTACAGTAGGTGGAAATTGAAGCTGAATGTTCCATGATGGCCTATAAGCTGAAATGATCTGTCTATTTTACCACTTGACAGAAATTGTATTTCACATGTCAATTCTGTTTCATCGGTATTCACAGGGAGAATAGGATTGCTAACGAAGCGGTATTGGTACACCGTAGACAGCTAAATCGAAAGAAATCCACCATTATTATTATTAAAGAATACCGGATGGTAACGGAGAACAGGCGGTTGAAAATTCTAAAATACGATCGACTGAATCTTTGTGAAAACGAATTAGTTCGCCGTTGTGATACGTAAAATTTCTAAACAGTGACGGTCATGCTCCTCGCGTACTATACAATTCCCAGTGATTACTAACAAAATTAATCAAATATGAACCCCATTCACTCTGGAGTTGGAACAAAATCATTTTACTTTTTTCCAATAGGCATAAAAAGCATGTTTTGTAATCCATACAACCGGTAAATTACATTCAGAGCTATCTTGAATACTTACATTTCACCACGAATTCTTCGAAGTCGTGCCTTGGTTTCGGCTAATTCTACAGCCAAATGATGTTTATCTCGTTCAGTAAACATACTATTGCTATCCGATACGTCTGCAAACAGTCCGCTGATGGATGAAGTGTGCTCACCGTCCAAATCAACATCCAGACCGGAGTCTAGAAGAAGCAACCGTACTCCCTGCTCGGATTGAATTGCAGCGTCATCATCGTTCTCCACACACGTACGTTTCATTCCCACGTCATCGTTTACTGTCCCGGTGAGATTATTCACAGACTGGTTTGGAGTTTCATTCAGCTGATCGACTCTCGTAAGGAATGTATCGTCCGTAGAATCCAGCCGCGGTGTCGGGGTGGTCATTTCACCACGAGTTGGATCACCAAGACTGACTGTGGAACTTGCTCGACAAGTGAGACCAAGTCGACCCGCAGATCGTGCACGGCCTCGACAGTTAAGACGCATTCTGGCCTGTAGATTGGTGAGTTTGTGCTGTAACACTTCCAACTGGTCTAACAAGTCGCGAATTTCCTAAAACCAATAGTGAAATGTCCAACTAATAGAAAAAAGTATTGATTTCACCACAATAAAGGTGTCAAAAATAAAAGGTAAGATAAATTTTCATTAAGTGAAGGCACTTCTGAGAGTTCAATATTGTGACTAGAAAGAAAGGCTACGGGAAAAGTGACAACGGTTCATCCAGATAAACAACCCGGATAAGAATACTTTGAGTCACATCTTGATTAAGGCGGTAGGCTTAGCTTATTTTGCAATGTGTAATCATTAATTAGTTTCGTTGTTTTTTGTAATGCGTACGTTTGTTACAAAACCACAACTTGGGAAAGCGCATTTATCAAAAATGGTATTACCGATGTAGGCAATGACAAAGTAACGTCTTGGATACCGCGTGGAACCAGCACGTGTGAAGCAACATGGATTAAGTGATATTCTTACAGTTCTTACGATATAAAATAAACTGCCGGGATCTCACTTGCACAATGCTTCTACGCAAGCCGGTATGATACTCAAAAAGAGAACCCACTATTGGGACCACAAAGCTTGAGCAATGTGCTCCACATTTATCGAACCCATAAAATAGGGGCATCGATATCAGCGCACAAATCAAACTGTTTGACTTCAAACAGGTGGATGACATTGTGATTCAAAGTACGTTTTAACAATCAGTCAAGCGCCTCTAGTGTCAGTAAGTTTGTGATACGTGTAGTAGCCAGTATCATGCTAATGATTATCCAAGCAAAATGGGCCAAAATGAGATTAAACTGCCCGCGCAATCTGACAACTGCTTTTGAAGAATAATCGCTTGAGTAGATATTATTTTCAGGAAAAATGTAAACATCAAAACAGAAAGGAGCTTCCTACTGGAGAGCTTTACCAATGTTAGATTTTTATTTCCCCAACCACGCATTTATATCGACGGAAATAAGCGCAAGTGGATAAGATCATAGTATTTGGAGGTGAAGGTGGGTGGTTCGAATCCTCCCACTGTCGGTCAAATTCCCCGCTCGACAGCCATCTGCTGGCCGCGGCCTTATACCAGAAAAGTGATGTGCATTTTTATTTAACTAATACAGAAAGTAAAAAGATGGAAAATAAAAAATAAAAGTACATCGAAACCGCTGTAACAATAACCGTAATCAAAAACACGAGTTTTTTCAGCTGTTTTAAAAGACAACTACAGGTATCGACTAGAATAGCTCACGTTCACGCGGATCAAAATATGCGGGAAATGTCCGTGGTCATAAAAAGAATACAAATCAGAAAAGTGATTATTTTCCGAATTCCTTCACCCAAGTTCGCTGTACATCTCCTCATTCCACGTTGCCACGTCATCTCTTGACCTCCTCGTGACTTCTCCCGATCCGTCGGAGGAGCGTAACATTAACGCACGACATAGTAGACGAGCATTGATCATGCGCAATACGCAACACGTGATCAACCAGCATAGCCTACTATGTTTCATACGCTGACATAAGGCATTCTGAGAACCGGCACCAAGTACTAGATTCCTGACCTCCACATTACTCACCCGGTCACTACATCCAATCATGACGATACTACGTAGACATCGGTGATCGAAAACCTTCAAGCAACGAACATCTCTGCTCCCGCACGCGTACATCCATGTCACGCAACCAGACAACAGGACTGAGAGCAGTTGCGGCACAGTATGCACAACCTATCAACTTCAATGAAATATCAGGCAAACGCCACAAATGCTTCAGTCCAACGTAAGCCGCTCGAGCATTGAATATACGCACGTTTAACTCTTTCTGCCAAGCTAATCATCGTTCGACACGCACCTACAAAGGTAAATGAAACTATCCACATTGGTAGTTCCGTCCCATCCATTTCATTACAGACTATTGTCTTCCAGTTCTGTGCAAGCACTTCATACTTGGAAGGTGCAAGCAAATTCCCGAATCGAGCAACGGACCTTCGACGGTCTGTCTAGTGCATGTTGCGCGTTGTTCGCAGATTCGAACGACACACGACTTCATCTGTCTTAATCTAGGTCACACAGCTTCCCTCCACTTCCCAGTTAGACACTTACATTCTGGAGACCTCCTAGAGTGTCTTCCATTATCACTCCCATGAAGGAAATTGAACAAGAATAGATGAGACTGCCACAACTTTGCCGAACGCCACTAGTCGTTTCGAATGAACTCGTTAGTTCAACCATATTATTCTCACACGACCAAAGGTATTAAGTACAATGCTCGCAACCAGGTTCAAAAACTTGCTGACATTACATTGTCTGATGGAGAGCATTGAATAGCATTGAACGGTCGTAGGGCGGCGGTTTGTGTGGCTCGATTCACCTAACTACCGAAGAGTAAATGTCTGATCGACGCAACCTCGACGCTGGACGAAAATCCGGCCTACTGTTCGCCGGATATTACTTTCGCGAATCGATGTCAAACGACGCAACATTCTCGAAGCTAACGCATTAGTAACTATCGGAATTAAACTATATACCACCATGATTACTACAGTCACTCCGTTTTCCTTCTTGACATGAGTACAATCAGTGACTCAAACCACCATAACGAAAATACGATCCTTGTTCCAATATATCACGAATCAATGAGGTAAATGATTTTTCAGTTCTTCACCAATTTGGAAAAGAAACTGAGGGGAGAGTTCGTCAGGATCGGCTGTTTTTCTGCTCTTCAGTAGTCCATATTTCCGATCTTCTTCCACTTCCGTTAGGGACTCAAGAGACACCTTCCAAGGGTTTTCGCAGCTGGCGACCTAAGCCAAAAAACCTTGGCGTGCGGCCAATGGAACTGATCCTTCAAGTGCCTCAGCCAAATCGTCCACTCTTGTTGTTTACCATGGATGAGCTCTCCGGTTCCTATCGCACACAAATTCACTAGCTGAAGTTCGTCGTCCACCGGTGTTGCGAATGAGCTTAAACAGTGACTGTTATCTGACGCGGCTGCCAATCCCATTTCTTCGGCCACCTTGACCCATCAGTTTTCACGGTCATCCACAAGGCACATGGTCAACTGGCGCTGCAGCTATCAGCATATCTTTTTCACGCCTTTGCAGTTAGGGGGATGGCAATTCGGCTCCATTAAGCCCACCGACGCTTGCGGGATCCAGTGTTCCTGATGAACACTCGATCCAGGACCACAGACAAGCCTGCTGCCTCATCTTTGGCCTTGCATTTGATCCTTTTTATCACTAATGGTGCTGTCGTCAGGGTTCTTTGCTCGTCTGACGGTTTCTGCTTAGGCAGATTCTTATTAAATTTAGGGGACGGTCGGATTTAGTGCACATGGTCCAGCGCTATCGAGGGTTATTGAAAGAACCGGACCAACGGTAGCTTACTGCGTTATGGCTGATCTGATTCAAACCACACATGCCGGTATAGCATCATGTCGCTGTGCGACCCGAATTGTCTGAAATTTGCGCTAGACAGAAAAAAACGATTATTCTTTCTCAGTTGTGTTCACTAAGCGATCAAGAAACAGAACCCAGCCAAACAACCTTCTGATGGACTGTTTTACAACTTCGGTTTCATTGCAATGATTGGGTGCGTCGCCACCTTCTGGATGACGATGTCCACCATCCAAAGGTTGAAATTTTGTTGTTTCCGATGACCGCAGACACAAAATTGCTAATAATGAAATTATTTAATTTAATATGGCTGAATATCATCATTCGTTTTCACCGATGGCGCTTGCGGTGACGAACACGAGGAAGTTGGCTAATTCCGAAATACACTGAATTTCACATTTTACAGCATCCAACTGGGAACACTTCTTAAAGGGGGTCATCAGACAAGAACTGTTATTTACGTCTAACGTCAAAAATTCTAAAATCTGAACAGAGGACCGTCTTGTGATCGAAATTAATCCACCAGTGATGTGCGCATTCGTCACTTCTGAAAGAGCAGAAGCGTGAAAAGTGTTGAACAATAACATCCATGTCGCACCTTCCGGTTCTTGACTCGCATATGCCATGCTAAAGACGGAGCTGCCAGCTACTGAGTAGTCCCTAGGTTGCGGATAGAAGAACGGCCACCATCCAGATGGCTGAACACGAAATAAAGGATAGGCTCAAGCCCACCAAAATTAGCGGCACGGACAACCGCGGGCAGTTCGAGGGCGTGATGGTTTTGCCTGGCAAGCAATCTTCCTAAAAAATACCGCAAAAAGCCCGCTGCTGCACTGGCAAATGTGGCGAGTGTGGTCAGTCAACCAAATAAGGCATTGCCCTTGTCACGTTCCATTGACCCACAAGGTTCCTTAGAAGAGACATATAACCGACCACACTGGCCACCAGCTTGTCTAGAATGAATTTGCTGCCTTGCAGTATGTGTTCGGCTGCGCAGAGGTTAGAGGTCCATCCTCGAATAATAATACCTACTTTGGGACTGGGCGACCGAATAGTAAAACAGCCCCACAACGCATACAACCATGAATATGATTGATTTTCGCACGAACCCCATCAGCTCTTCTCTCATTTGCAAAAGCGACCAATCCACCGCATGAAAATATTTGTTTCTCACTAATTCGTGTTAGCTCTCTCCTCTTTCCACCCCACTTCCGTACATACCTCGGAACTACAGTCAACCAAGCTAGTGGGTAGTGTCACTGAGGTAAGTCTGATTCCTCCTCTCTCGCGTTCTCTTCCTCAGATAGCATCCGATCGCAACAAAACCGATTCCGCCGACCTGATGCACTCCTTCGTCGCGATGGTCCCTTAAAACAAGCCACCTTCAATGTGCGAACACCCGATGCGTATGGGTTAATTAGGGGTGTTTAGCCTGTGCACTGGAGATCGTAGCCATCGACGTGCCGTCGCATTCAAGGACTCCAGTTCTGTTATCTGACTGACATCCTCATTTAGTCCTGTTCGTGCAGTCTCATCTGCAATCTTTTCGGGGGACACTGGGCTGTTGTTTCAGACACATCAGTGTTTCTCGACAGCACGACCTTCGGACATTCCAATCACCAGGACGCCACCTGGCGTCCGTCCTCTTCGAGTCAGCACTGGACCCAAATCGAACAAATTGCTATTAGATACAAATGGCGGGATGTCTACAAGATTGCCTGCCGTGCTGGAACACTCCCTTCGAACTACAACACGCGTTAGTTACACTAAGTTGGCCGTGTGCTTTGGTGGGCGCTCAAAACATATGGTGCAGCACCCGTCAGATTGTGACAAGGCTAATCTGATCGCGACTCGCACTATCAATCCTTTCGAGTGCAGCTGCTGGAAAAGCTAGGATTCACCCTACATCAGAACAGTCAAAGTGAGCACTGGTCACTTATTAAGAATGCCTTGCGTTCGTTAGCGCTCGTGGTTTTAGCCTGACCCGTCCGAGTTCGTGCCACACTGGACTTCGCTGAGTCTCTGGCGTCTTTTTTAAGGCACACCATTACATCCTGGATAGTAGCGGAATATAATGAATGCGTGGCCCTAACTGCGTAACGTGAAACTCATCAAGCCCTGCTGTAGGAATCCGCGGGAACTAGTGGTCTCAACAAGCTTGGGAGATGGAACGAGCCGTCGATACGGAAAACTCCGGCAAGTTGTTTCACCTCATTCAAGCTACCGGCAGGAAAGCGATAAGTTTAAGCCAAACGATCTGTGTAGCTGACTGTTCGCTATCCACAACCTGCAGCGACTTCTTGTACACTGGGCGGAGCACATCTCAGCACAATTTAAAAGCTGGACGCTCAGCGTCAGTGCCCCTCTATAGCTGTTCCACAAAGCGTCATGCGCCTGTTAGCAAACAGAATCAAACCAATGAGGCCGGAGATCCTAAGGAAAATCATAAGCCTGAGGGTGCAACAAATCGCCCGGTTCCGAATGGGCTTTCCCAGCTTTATGAAAGGATGAATTGCGTGGAAATTGCACAGTACTGTCAAGTTATTGTTTTTCAAATGTCCTGGTACTTCCGAGGAAGTCCCCTTCCATCGTCGAGAAGACTCGGGATCGCCCCACAGAGTCTCAAAAGGGGCACAAAGACTAGTCCAACTATGAGGGTATTAGCCTAAATTCCAAAAGCTTTGAAGCTCTTTTTGTCCATCATATTTCCAAGGGCTGGAAACGGTGTGAAAAACAAACTCGTGACAAACAAGCTACGTTTTGCTTTCGTCGTAGATGCCTCAATCAAATCTCCACCCGCCGACAGCTGTCACAGTGCGATATTACTTTCCAAAGGCCAACGATCATCTCATTCTCGGACATTCGCACTATCTTTGATTATCTTGATAGGTCTGTACTATGGCACCGTTTGTTGCAGAATGGAGTGCCTGAAGAATATGTCTCGGTCCTCAATGAATTGTATTGTGTGAAGATTTATGGTCACCTTTCATCACCCTTCGTCGTCTCTAGTAGAGTATGGAAAAGCTGCTCAATATCCCCATTCCTTTACAGTTGGCTTGAAGGATATCCTACAAAACACTCTATCTGGCCTTTTAGACGCTGGATTTGAAGTTCTCCCAGAGAGCGGAGTTTCTGACTTAAAGTATCCCGATGATACTATCTCGCTATATGTGACAATATACAAACAATTCAACACATTTTAGACCGCTTCGTGATTGAGGTCTCTAGGTACGGTACGTCCTTTGCACCCTCGAAATTCAAAGCACTTCCCCAAAACTGGTAGGAGTTTGTCCCTGCACTCACCTTTTGTGGTGATCAGTTTAGAGGTAGTCAATAGCTTCAAGTACGTCGGGAGTCTGATCAAACCTAGCGGTTTTGCGGAGGAAGTCACATCACGAATTCTGAAAGCCAGAGCAGCTTTCGCGAACCTGCGACACTTGTGGCGCTGCAATCGCATCTGCGAAGAGCGTACGGTGCCATATTTTGTCGCGCTCAACTTTACGGTTACGAGACCTGGCCTATCTGTGCCGAGGATGCCTGGAGACTGTTTACCACTACCAATGTCGCCAAAACATTGATCATTTCTAGTGGCAACATCAGGTGGGAAACGACGAAGTGCGTCGTCATGTGTTGGGTGCACCCAATCGTCCTGACTGACAATCGTTCTACGTCGCTTTCGGTGGCTTGGACACGTATTACATGTGACTCCCTATAGTCTACCTTTTCGTGCTCTTTTTCCACGTGATGGATAAGGATAGAAAGGGCAATGTGCCGGACAGGCTATGACTTGGCGTAGATGTATGAAGAAGTTAGCTTCGGATCTGGCCTCGGTTGCTGCTTCCTGTCTTCCTGGTTTGTACCCAACATATGAGGATAGGTGTTGGTTGGAGATGCTGAGCGATATGGCCCAGAACCGAAGTCAGTGGCGCGAATGCCGCATGGCCTGTCTGTAGATCGAATTCATCCAAAAATAATCCAAAAACAACCAAAAAATTCACCAAAAAGCAGTTGGCTTTTTACGATGATGAACTGAATTCCCCAATTGTGGAAATTGAATGAAAATAAAAAAGAAGTTTTTCAGTTTATCTGCACACTCAGACACGCACTCACTTAAACAAGTGCATAGGAAATAAGTCGTTTGGGGCGTTGCCTAACCTAAACCTCGAACTCAACTATTTCACGATGTTACCAGTCTTTGTTTAGACAGGGACCATTAAAATTGACCTGGAAAATGAGGAAAAACCGGATTGCTACTGGACATCGATCTGGGAATACTGTGCATGATGCAAGAAATAATGAACGTTGGTTTTCGAGTAACCTCGTCTGAAAATAGCAAATATGTTAAGCAAAGCAAGTTGCGTATTATCCCCTGTCGATTGGGAAGATCTGATGCATTTCGCAGAGTCCATCTAGGGAATTTCACGTGTGCAAATAGCAGGGTGAAGATTTGAACTCAGTTGTGTGGTAGCGCCAGTGATCATGACAAAATTACGGTGATGAGAATTACGATAAGAACTGAGTTGTGAGACCAACTCGGTTTAGCGATCAGCTTTTGTTTACCTAGCGTGACTGATCCAGCATGTATCACATCAGTAGCTATCGTGGCGCTCTCGTTCACTCTGCGCCCGCGCAAGTAGCTCATTTGAGCGAAACGATTAAATTCCATTGGGTTCTTAGTTTATTTACTGACTTGAGCCAAACACAGTCAGTGTTTACTCGGATCTCTAGAGACAATGCAGGAACAGCAAAAATGGAATACAAACCGTGGGTATACTTTCTGCGAACGCTTACAAAGTAGGTCACCAGGCAGAGTATTATTAGTGAATGCATCACGGAAACGCAGGTAAGCATTACACAGTTCTAATAGTCTAGCTAACATAAACCTCCTGAACTGCTTCGTATCCGACTGAGTAGTCAATTTCTGGGAAGTTATTTCTTAAAGTGTTTTTGGTTATTTGTTCACAATACAAGACCAGTGCAACCGTACAGTACAGTATATATATATATTTAGGTGAAGATAGTCAAATAGCGCCCCAAGGGCAGTGACTTATGTACTTCTCATCATGCAGTGTTGAAAACGTACATGAGTTGGATTTAAGAGTAAAAAATGTCACTATGTCAATGTAAGGACTGTCAATGCAGTAGGCGATCGTTTTGTACACAACCACAGTCGTCCAATGGGTTAATACAGAACGCAACCAGTGCGTAACTAAGCGTGCAGCTGTTTTGTGACTAATTCGCGAAATTTGACATCCACGACTAGAGAAAGTTGCTTGTTATCATCCTGTGTCGAGTGGATAGAAAAGCCCGTTACCTTTTGAACGATGAAAAAATGCATTCAAGCCACAGTCCGTATTTTTGTTCTTCCGTAAGGAATGTCTCTGTTAACGACTCAAGTTTCAAACAGTATACGGTATGCCCAAACCAGAAGCAACAAAGAAAATCGTGGCAGTTAATTAAGCAAACACGGATTTCCAAGGGCTCGACCGATGGAATTGTTTGAGCGTATTTATATTCGTCTCTGTAGTTGATGTAGATTAGGGTATTTGCCATATCCTTCCCTGTTTGACAACTGTGCTTGTCCGCCGTGTTTTTAGTGGCAAAAATGATCACTAGGAGACGGAAAAATCCTTTTCCGTATTATATGCACGCACACACACACTTTTTTGGAAGTATGCCCCACTCCTCCAGAATGGCAAACTCTACGTACGTTTCTCTTGCTTAAACATAATGAAGATACAGTT
The DNA here is from genome assembly GCA_008360955.1 of Fasciolopsis buskii. Taxonomy (NCBI): domain Eukaryota; kingdom Metazoa; phylum Platyhelminthes; class Trematoda; order Plagiorchiida; family Fasciolidae; genus Fasciolopsis; species Fasciolopsis buskii. Next base: position 49,583 of record LUCM01002616.1, on the reverse strand, counting down.
ATGGGAATGATTTCACCCCGATTTCTGCTATAACTTATTTGTGAAATCGCATATCGCTGTAAACCAGAAATATAAGTCTAGATAAATACATACCCATATGTTTCGCAATATTGCGGGACAAATTAGACAACTTCATGATCACATTAAATAACTTAAGGAATTATAACCCATGTCGGTTGCTTCCAAAAATATTACCGAGTTCGATACAAACAAACCCGGGAATGCGTTTGTGACTAAGTCTCGGTACTGAATTAGAAATAGGAACTCCGTATTTGAGATCATCCCGGAAGAAAAATAACGCGTTTATCTGACTCGTAAAGCAGCACGCACTTCACAAGCGATTAGTGAAAGGCGTGCGGTTTCCTGTCCACGTGAACGTGTTATTCGATCTCAACAGGCCCGCCTAATGAGGTTTGGATGCAAACCAGTCACCGACAACGTGAGGTAGATGCGAATTATCCACATTGGTGACTGATCGTAAATTTGGTACGGCAACCACGTGCTATAAACTTGTAATACGTTGTATCAAGGATGATATTCAAATTTTGATCACCATCAACCGATGCAACGTCATTGCATCAGAAAACACCCCTTTTGATAACCAAAGCTTACACTCGAATTTGCGCCCGTCAGCTACGACCGAGGGACCAATTCTCTCAAAGATTTCAGTACATCAAATGTTAAAACAGAGGGTCATCAGAATCCATGATTAGTTCACCTACAATATGTTGTTCAGTTGCCTTTCTTTTTCGCAGCCTAAATCAGTGGTTTGCCTATTACCTCCGTTATCAGTCTTCGCAAATATGGTGATAATACTTTTACCTCTATCCCCATTTCCGGCCAATCAAAACCCATATAATACAACTTAGACTTAACTCACGCTTTTACATATTACAGATTGTCTAGCCCAAATCCTAGCCCACCCCCCCCCAATGGACCCTTCGAATCCGTTGCTATCGTAAACCATTCTCCATGTCCGACAAACAATGTACACACTAAACGAAAATCGATGGTCGAAATTCGGTACACTAAAGTACTCATGCGCAAGTCTCAAACTCAGTATTCTATGTCTCATGACCATCTGACCGATTTTATGCAAGAAAAAAGCATTCCTTCTAAAATATGTAAGTTTCGTCAGTCAACGACAGGCATGGTTGCTTAAAAATGCGTTCTCCCAATACGTCCTCACTGCCTTCTCGCAATTTCCCGTGAACTTGAAGTGATTAGCCGGGTGCTTCAATTTTTTCATCTACTTTCATCAGCAATTGTCCTGGTGGAGATAGTAACATTTGGATCCGGATAGCAAGTTAAACCATCCCATGGTAACGAAACGACTCACCCTGATTCACCTGTTAGCAAATTCCACTTCCCCACCGCTCCCCATACTCCTTGGTCTCACTTGACTTTCGATGTGTATAAATTCACTCATACCATATACAGCCACGGTTATCAGATGGTAGTTGAAATTTGTTCTGGTTTTTTTTGTTTGAGCAATGATTCCTGCATGATACCATTAAAAAATCTTTCAAAAGTATTATGGTGGTGATGCCGTTTTATATTACAGTGTCATTTGAAACATTAGGATTGTGCATCGATGAGTAGCTCAAAGAAAACTCTTCGTCGGTTTAGTCAGGTCTATTCAGCAACAGATATACAATGAGCATATGTGAGTGTGTGCTTGCGTGTGCGCTTGCGTGTGCGCTTGCGTGCGCATCAAAATACAAGCCCAGTGAATCACATTTGAATCACTAGGATTGCGCAAGGATGGCGTGCCTATGACGCACAGCGGTGATTTGTGGACATTGAAGTCCGTCTCAGATGCCCTCAAACGAAATACCGTTGTTTTGGCGTCGTCCAGTCTGACCGGGTGGGCACATGGGAGGTGACTGAGACAGATCACACACGATCAAGTGTTTGGTGCATGTCTTGCTTCCAGGTTGCGCGGACAATCGAGTTACTTAGCTCCTCTCTCCTCTCTCTCTCTCTCTCTCGATAGAGAGATGCACAACTGAGACAGGGGCATCCGGAGATGTTGTGACCCGTGTTGTTCACCTATTCTGTTTAGAACTGAGGCCTTTAGCCGCCCTCTTGTTGCGTTCTGGAGATGCATTGATGTTTTATAGAGGCCCTTCTCCCGACTAAACTTTTTTCTGCAATGAATATTACAGCACTAATGATAATGGCATCGATTATATATAGCTTGGACATATTCAACCCATACTGAGAATCATAGCCAAGCAATGAAACGGCCCAGGTCGGCCATTAGATTATTCATTCCAGTAGTATTACATGATGACGATGAAAAAATGAGTACACAGAAGGGTAGCTGTTTTGACGTTGAGGTGAATAATATTTGGTCAAGTATCTCGGTAGGAATTCGATATTATGGGAATCTACGTGAACGAATAACAAAATGGACACGGTCGTCATAGTGAATAAGTAAAAAGTACCTTATGCAAGAGAAATGGGGTCAAAGATGACACCCTTTAAAATATCAGTCGTCCAACAGGTAGCTGAGCCGAAATTGTCATGAAGAACTTGTTAACCTTACCGCGAATTGGTAAAAATGTGGAGTCTGTGGCAAGGACGAGCGGCGAGCTGCTCTGGGTTGATATACGAACAACCACCTACAGCTTATGCGCCATTTTGGAAGATCTAACCCATACCCAACTTTGAGCAGACCTCAGTGTTGAAGGACGTTCGACTCGCCCTATTCAGACTCAAATATGCAACCTTCAACAAGAAGTGTGCTCTACCAGTTGAGCGACGCGGTCATGCCATCTTCGTTACCCCGTCACCGCTAAAGATAGCACGTGACATCCAGCACTAGAAATTATTCGTGATTTCGAACGCCTGAACTAAAACGGTTCATTTAGAAATGTATACGACTTCAGAGGTCTAGCTGAGATTGTTCAAAGTTCCCGATAAAAGTCCGTTTGATTTTGCCTGTCTCATTCTCTATCTCACTATTTTCTTACCTAAAGCTGACAAGAATAAAGGTTTTCGCAAGTTGCCATGATCCGGCGACATCAAGCGGTGAAACGGCCATCTGGTTTTGGCCGACTAGCGAGTCGACGGCGAAGTTGCTCCGACTCCTTAAGCCGACATCTTACCTACAGCCGGCATTTCTGTTTCATTCTTTTGATCACACACACACACACACACAGACATACAGACGAGCTGAGTAACTCAGATGCCCGAGCAACCTGGAAGCAAGACATGCACCAAACACTTGATCGTGTGTGATCTGTCTCAGTCACCTCCCATGTGCCCACCCGGTCAGACTGGACGACGCCAAAACAACGGTATTTCGTTTGAGGGCATCTGAGACGGACTTCAATGTCCACAAATCACCGCTGTGCGTCATAGGCACGCCATCCTTGCGCAATCCTAGTGGCTCAAATGTGGTTCTGATGCGAAAACGAATGCGATTGTGCAAGCACGGGGACGCATGCACAGGAAAGTGCGGAATGCAGCATAACCGCGAGCCGATCGTGTGCTCCGGGGCCATTTTACTCTCACATCCATATGCCATTGATTTGGATGCGATTTGAATGCTCATGCACACACACACACACACACGCATAGCGCATGAACGTACGCACAAACGCTTGCAGACAGGCCCACACAGGTAGACCACCACAATTCTGCTACACGGACTTGAGACGCAATGGGGGGGGGGGTGTGGACAACTACGTCACATGATATGGGATTATGAACACCAGACGAGTGTGTCAGCGAGTCCTACGGAATTGCACGCGGGCGTGAGATGAATATCTCACGCTAATGGATAAGCCCGTTTCCCCTCACTTTTCATGATAACCGCGCTATACTTTGTGCTGAACACAAAAGTAGTACATTTCGAAATGTGAATTCACAGTGGGCGGAATGAATCAGTTCCACTGGTTGTGCGATCACCTCAGCACGCTGAACAGATAAAAAAGCACTTCCCCGAAAATGTATTACTGAACTAACCGTCATTACGTTGTCCCTCTCAAGCCAAAAGCACGTGTAAAACTTCGTAAGGTTAGAATACCAATAAAAATACAATGGATACAGCGGATATATATGTGGATGTTTGGACAAGAGAGCACCGGGTACGCATACCTGACGAGCGACAATAACCGCGAAACCGGTCGTGTGCTCCCGGCCAGATTTTGTTCACGCATCCAGATACTACTTCCTGCTTCTATACATACATATGTATATTCTGGGGCATTCTGCCCTCGTTCCTAAGGTTGGCTCAGCCCAACTGACAAAGAATTATCAACGAATCACAGTTGTGGTTCTTCTGTGGACTCTTCGATGAACAGCTTCCATGCACACTCCTGATGCTACAGATTCAATTCCCGTGAGAAATATATATATATATATATATATATATATATATATATAAGTTTCTACACAGTTCATCAAACGTCGATCTTCATGGTTCAAATCTGAGATGATAAGCCAGTCGGGAAGATCAGTTCACGTTTGTGTCACCAGCCTAAAATATGCATCATGACCGTTGAACAAAAGATATGAAGCTGGTAAATTTTTGACATTGGTTATAATCACACGAAGTGCCAAAATGTATTTGAATTTAAATTATTGAGGACTCGGCAACTGCGTAAGCGTACGAAGGCATTTCAACTGACTGATTTATTCGAGTAAATCAACCCGTCCGAAAATATACCTCTACGAAAGCACTTTTATTTTCATTTAATTTTGATGTCTAGGTGACCTAGAAGTAGATAAAAAATGTTCACGAACAATTGAAAGGGATTGGATAATGAAAACGCTTCGGGCTTCTAGACGAAGGAGTAGAAGGGACGAAATAATACAAAACTCTATTTCGATCAGACCAACTACGGAGTTCTTGAAGTCAATTTTTTCAATGTTTGTTTAACTACGATTCGTTCCGACGCGGGTGGGGTAACCATCTAGTTCGTATGGTTGACATCGTGGTGGGCCGGGGCATTCAAATCGTACGGGGACGAGTTCGCTGTACTGTCCTCAAACCCAATTCACTGTTGCCACGGTGACCGGAATGAACTGCTTCAGAAAGTGGGTGTTCACACCGTACTAGGTCAGTTTGTTTGCTTAGCAGAGTTTCTACAGTACCACATTTTTGCATACACATTAGAGCGTGGAAATGCATAAACAATTGTACAGTTGGAAAGAGAACTAGCAAGTACCCGGCGGTTGATGGTTTGGACAGTCATTTGGCTAGTCTAAATTGCTTATGTGAAAAATCAATAAAAGTCCTATGACGAATGGCTGAATGTGGTTTGAAGTCTGAACTGTGCTATCGCTGCCATGGTTGGTGGAAGACAAGGTAAAAGTATTCGTTCGTGTTAGCCCAAATACTGGATGTGACACCCTATTTGTGCATTGTACCTCTAAGCTGGGTGGATCGGGGTTCTTGAAGTGAAACGACCTGATAAATTAAAATATTTTCGCTGTTTGACTTGGAATAATTGGCATTTTGAAAATAAACAGAGGGAACAACACTTACTCATCACATCAACGCTTCATGACAGAGCAACCAATCACGACAAAAGGGGTTAATGATTATGCATGACATGTTTGTTCCTCATTATCTCTAGATCATTATCGCTGAAATCTTGGAAATTCATCAAAGCGTTCTAGGATCAGAACAAACCGAATACAGTGCCAAACCATCCACTACTAATGAGTCAGGGAGTCTTTTTTGACGAAAACAGTCTTTCGTTACTAAAAACGGCTTAGACTTCCTTACGAGACCAAAGAAAAATTCAGCACCGACTTTGTAATTTTCTCAGGTTGGAAAAACTCGAACAGAGCTGAAACTTCAATTCCAGATGAACCCAATCTTTGGGCATTGTAGTGTATTTGACATCCAATAATTAACTTCATAGAATAAATTGTTCTATTTCCATAAGGTCACCAAATTGACAACTGATAACGAAAAAAATTGTAAAAGAAGAACGGGATAGTATTATTTGTGGTTCGAACCCTTACCTCTAAGTACACATCTTCTAGCTGATTGATGCACATCTTTAAGGTACGCAGAATATCCGGAGCGGAGGATTCCATCTGGTCAAAGCTCACAACACATTCGGGATTCTCGGTGAACTGGAAGGTAGAAGGAAGTAGATAAATTATATCACAAATGAAAAAATCTTTGCTTTCCCAGTCTCGTAGTGAAACCACCTTGATCAAAAGTTGTAATGGATGAAAAAACATTTCATGTCTAGAAAAGTTGTTTTTGTGAACAAACATTTCATTCTTTTAAAAAAACGATAATCAAACTTCTACTAAAAAGCCGATGAAACGTTATAATCGAATGCTCAATCTGAGGTCGACTTCCCTATAGCAGCAGACTGCAATCTCCATGGCTAAAAGTCCCAAACTGACATACGATTTTTGGGACGAGATAGCAACGACTGCGTTATAACTACCTCAGACATTTGATAGATAAGCAAGCGTATTATTGAATGACCGTATAAATGTAAATCTCATGCTGGAAAAGTCCTGATATTCTTAAGAAATTCGAAAACCAGATCACTGTTAGCAGAAAAAGGTAGGGTAGTCCTCAGTTGAACCATGAAGGCACACAAGCCCTACTGGAGTCGATTGAGAAAATCAATTAAGATTAAAACTGAGATCATAAACACATCGGTAGATAAGTAAATCAAACGGTCTCAGTAAGCGAGCTACAATGAACGAAAGAACTCATTTCCTTGTAGAATGATCAGAGGGCAAAGTCACCCACTGATCTATATTTATTACACGTACACATATAACCTCAGTTTTCGTACTCACATTGTCAAAAGTAAGTTCTTCAGAAAATGAAATCAGTGTATAGTTAAAGCGTGCGGCAAGAAAATCTTGACTAGTACTAAATAAACGGTGATTTGTAAACTCCAGCCCACCAATTACATGGTTTGGTTAAAATACGCCGAACAAAAGTCTTTTATGGGCCAATCAGAAATCGAAACTGATGCGATGAAGGAAATTACACCAAACAGACCCCTCATGTTTGATAGTTTTTATCGATATCATTGTCGGTTGATAGACTTGTTCACTTCGAATCAGAGATTATGAGCTTTCATCTGTCGGCAACTGTATTTCGCCATCTGAATCAGTCCCTTGCGAATCAAACTGGGTATCCCGTTTTGAACTTTCTTTGCGCTCCTCATTTTCGTGGCCTTCGTTACTGTTGCATCTCTTTAATTTTCCTTCTCACCAGACGGTCTTCGGACCGCACCAGTTACGATGTTTTGTTGCGCGCGATATCACGTCGCCTGTTCGTCGATTCCAAAGGTTCGATGCAGACTGTATCACCTACCTTAATGATCGCAGTAATTTCTTACGTTAATCGAAAAATCGTTCTTGCGCCCCCATATGTTCATTCAGTTTCGATTCGATCCATTCGGGGGATACAACATCTGGGACTAGTATAATTCGGCATATACAACCGGTGGCGTTCTCATTCGACTAACAAAACTTGATTATGCATTTCCAAGTTCAAGAAAGGTGATGAACGAACCACCAACCTCGGTTTTGCATTTCCCAGATACCTCCTTTGCTTGCCTAAACGGGCTCTTTGCTTTGTCATTAGATTGCCTGTGGTAAAGAATAGTGGCATGATGTCCAAAGCTCCAAGTCTCTGAGAATTGCCGGAATTATGTGCTGTGAAACTGCAGGCCACCATCGTAAGTCGTCTGAACAAGAATCTCGTCACCCAAAGTTAGGTTGCAGTTTGTTGAGAATCTCTGAAATAGCTTCCGTCCTCAGCAGAGATGACTGCAGCAATCCACGAACGCCAAGGATCTCTTCTCCTCGCGGTAAGACATATCAAGTGGCGCACTTTCTCAAGGTCGACCAGGTTTCATCGCATTCCCATCGATTATCATGTTTGTCGGTGACCAGATTTCCTGAATGTTACACAATTATCTACTATCTGTTCAATCTATTCTGGCATACTGGGTTAATAGGTAGGTCTCTTCTGTCCGGCTGAAACATCCAACGATATCAGTATAGAAAATACGTAACAAACCCAAAGCCTTTTCCCGAATTGCTTGCAGGACCATCAAATGCTAACCCCGAAAAATCACCTCATCCTGTCTTGGGATCGTCGCGGAACTCTCGCTGACACAATTCTTTTACCCATTGGACAAGTTTGAACGATGATCTGATTCGGAAGGTGTAGACATGGGTCTTTAGATATGGCTTTCCATATATGCGGTAAATCAGACTTCGCTAGTATTCAGTCTTATTTTGATCCTCGTTTTCAGAAATCGGTAACATGGCTCGGGGCAGCATATCAGAGACGAATAATTGCTTCCCTTTGTTGGTGGTGAATTTCAGTCATATTTCTGCAGATATATGAGCATCAACTCCAGCCTTTCCGGTGCTCGATGTAGTGCCTATCTCCAATCGTGATCAATAGTTAATGATCCGAGTATATTGTTGTAGGTCGTCCAAACACCTAGTCGTTGAATTTTTCAAGGTCAAGCACGATTACTAACAGCTCCTGCGCGATTTGTGGATATTTCCGACCACAAATGGTCAACATCCTACTGCGCTAAACAAGCGAGCAACTATTTTGAAAGACAAGGGCTCCTAACCCGTACTGACTGCTGTCAAACTGTACACAGCACTAAAGACGGATCATAATATCCTAGTACAGGGCTTTTAAAATGAGCTGTTTTATACAGTCGAAGGTTGACTGTCGCTCTTCGTTCGAAGTCCACGTTTCTACCTTTCGTGGTAGTTGGCGGATAGGTTTCAGCATTCCGCCAACTGCGGTAAAAATTTGCTAAGATAATTGATCATTCCAATGAAACTTGGAGTATATTTCGTATCGATTGGTGCAGACATATATGGTCCCTCGTACATTTTCCGGATCCGGTTTGCTACTCGTGCCGGTGAAAGTATGACCATGGATCTTGACTGGTGCTTCACAGAATGTCAATTTGTCCCTATTAGTTTAATTCCATACGGGATAAATCGTTATTGGAAAGAATGAGATCTTTCATCGTGCTCCCGAATATTCCTAATAAGAATCAGAATGATATTCACCATGGAAGGTACGCCAGGCAAATCGTCTACTGTCTATCAAATGTTCTTCTAAAAAATCTCGCTACATGCTTTTAAGCCAAACGATTGCTGCTTCCAGTGGTAATGTTCATACGGCGTGCCAAATGTGGCAAATTAACTCGAGGCATCATCCAGATCTAAGTGTTAAAACGCGAAGGCCAGGTAAAATTTCGTAGAATATCGGGCATTCAATAGCTCAGGCAAAACATCATGAAAAACAGGCAATGCGAAGTACTCTTGTCTCAATGTTTTGTTTGAGGTCAATGCAGATGTGCGGTTCCCCGGATGATTTACTCCAAATTAATATTTGATTCACGCAGCCTGTCGGCTCATCGACTTTATTCAGAACGCCCCTTGCTAGCAAAACCTGCAGCTACCGTTCAAACCGTTTCCTAACCGCGTACGGAACACATCCCATCACTAGTACCATGGGCTCAGCACTCCCGTTGATAACCGGTGAAATCATTCCTGGAAACTCTCCTAATATTCAACGTTATGTTAAATATCGTGAAAAAAGGAATAATAGGGGAACAAAACCAAATTCCAGCCTTCCACAGACTAACAGGCAAGAGTGGGGACGTAGCCCTGGTCGACTAAAACGTAATTCATGGCTGAAGATTGACGATTTAGAGGATTGCCTCTCCTCTCGGATGAACCTTAGCACATAACAAATCTTGTTCACGCCGGTCTACATGCAATGTTCGTCAGAGCATTCGCAAGCATGGGGTTTACCGCTGGCTCGATGTCAAGTCGAAATTCGATTTCTCCGTCCACTAGGATTCGGGTAGAAACCCTTCCATTTTGACGAAGTGCACACTGCGTTTACTTGATGTCCGTTATGGGTAAATATTTTGAAGCAAAATGATCTAGCTTCCAGAAAATACCATATGGTTTTTCCCGAGTTGGACAATTTTCTGTTCCGCAACAAAATCAGCAATTCATTTTCGATACCAAGAATTTCGCAGATGGTACCTTTTAAAGATCACGCGTTTCTGATGCATCTAAAATTTCCACTCTCTTTGCGGTTGATTATTTTCGCCTCGAAAAAGATCGACGCGTTGCTAGCGAGTCAATTCTGGGTCTGAAAACTGCAAGAGTTAAAGTATTGTGAAAGGAATCTTACAGACACCAAAGATTATTCGTTAGATGATTGGGTTTTGTGGCTGAAAGTAAAGCGTTCGTGTGTATTGCTGCACTGGTCGAAATAATACTATTTCAGTCTCAACGTCGCTGCCGTCTAATCACTCCGGTCTTCTTTGGTCTCGAACGAAGAACGATTCGTAACATGACGTGTCCCAAAATGGGACGTTGCATCGGAATAACGCGAACCGAATGACTTTGGATTTTTGTGCCACTGCCGACAACGTTCGAAAATCATTATAGCGGGTTCGCCACAGCCTCCAGTTGTCACCTAGCTTCCCCATTTCATCCATAGCAAATTCGCTGGAGGAGGAATCTGCGGGTAACTATTCAACCGCACCTCCAAAACTATCATTTTCATGTCGGTTTCTGATGTCGCTATATCAAAAGCCGGTTCTTTAGGAAATGCGACCAGTGTATTGCTACAATGTGCAACAAGGAAATCTTGACCGGTAGCTCATTCAGTCTACCACACCAATCAGAGCATCTAGTTGAGATGTCCCCAACAAAAATCATTTAGGAGCCAACCCGAAAGACCCGTCGAAGCAGCAAAACATAGTCACATCCGACACACTTACTTTTACCGTACCAATTCATTAAATCACCAAATCAGACGTCCGGCGTTGTCATGAGCGTGAGCTAGCTTTGCTTTCGATTACCGTTGTAAGTATCTTTTTTCTTTAACAATTTGTTGTAATTTCATCATTAAAACAGTCATTAGAATACAGAAGCTCAGAAGGAATAGTGCTGGATTTTAGGTGTTCTAATTTGATCCATCTTTGGCAAATGACAGAGTAGAAGATTACAGTGTACTCGTTTTCCAATTGTGTTGAGAAATAATCGACGCGCGTTGCTCAAACATTCACCTGAGTTGCTTTATCTATGTGAGCTGGTGCTTGTAATCTGATTTCAATATCCTCCGAGTGAGTATAGTATAGGTGACAACGACTAGTATCTGAGAAATTGAAGAGAAATTAGTAAACAACGGACCTAATATCGCCGCTATTAGAGGTAACAAATCATATATGCCAGTATGCAGGCCTCTTATTGTGTAAAGTATGGAAACCTTCAATTAGTCTCCAATACTGGCCGACTTTGCAGTGTCGTAACTGGGCTTCGGAATATCAAACAAGTCTACCGAAGGTTGAAAACAAATGCGATATTTTAAGGATCGATTCCGGTATAAAGACCGTTCATTCATTCGATGCTCCAGCCTTAATAAGCACGTGAAGACCCTAATAATTTATTTAACACAGTGAACCGGGCCGCTTCCTAAGTTCTCAAAACCGGTCCGACTTCGCAAGCTCTCGCAGAATTCTCGCACAAAAGTTACTATCTCAGACACTTCAACAACCCTCGCCAAAAATGGAACAAAAAACGACCCCTGGTAATATACTGACGGCTGAGGAGGCCGAAAAGACCTGACCCTCAATGCTGAGTAGTGACTAAAATGCTCCGGCCCTGCCACTCCACATATCCAACCAATTGTAAACATCGCCTTTTAGCTCAGCTGACAGTCAAATTAACCAATGTGATCTGCAAGATTGTGAGTAGGAACCACTGGGAAAAATCTGCTCAATCTCCAACGTTTGACTTTTAATGTAACCATCGGAATATTCAGGTTGTGTTCTTTCAGGTTGGATTCTTTGGCGAAGACCACTACTTCTTATATACGATCATCTTCTAGGAAAGCTGATCTTTGGGTTTTTCTTTCACTATTATTCGGTGCTGCGAAGTGGAAAGCAAAGCCATAACGCATTTGTGCTAGGTTAATGGCTGCATGAACTGAAACTGGAGTGAATTAATAACGAAACACTAGATCAGGTGGTTGACAAGGGGAAGTCGTCTTTACGCTTTCAAGGACAGGCAAAATGAGTTAGTGTTCTTTCCACCGTTATGAACCAAACTTAACTGGTTTGTACATCGAAATACAATTCAAATTTCTGCGGTGCTATTTCCAACTCTTCCCAGCCGGCAGTTGTCAAATAATTATTGTAGGGGTTTTTGGACGTGGGATTGTCCGGTTTGATTCCTTTCGTCGCCGGTCACTATCCCAATGGGTAACTCTTCAGCAGGACTAAACCATCTCTTGAAACATTCTACATTTGTAGTATACTAACTAAAAAAGAGGTAAAATCATTTTGCTCATTAGTATGACCGTGCGTACTGCTTCCACCGTGCTACCGCATGCCCATTAAAACCCCAATCATCGTCCGCGGATATTGTAGCCATCGGGTACGGAATCTTTTACTTTTGTCACTAGTTGCATCGGGACTGTCTGTTTAAGACAAGTTTTTAATCGACACAGCGCCAGGTACTCAAATTTAGTTCTTGGTAGGTGGCTATTTGGTGCTATCCCGCCTGGAAAGAAACATTTTATGCATCGCTCGGTCTGGGTTGCACTTGATATGCACTAATATGGAATAGGATACAAATAGATTACGGTAATTATAGTGTCATTAAACATTTTCAACTGCGCTCTACCCCTCGATACTGACTTTGATTCCTTTGAAACTATCTCATTCTGAACTTTTGAATAATGCGAAAATGTCCTCGGAGGGATATTTTCTTCCAGGGTTGTGAAATACGGATCGGAAAAAAGATTTCTGTATTAAAATGAGAACCAATTTTCGGATTTCAGCAAAATTAAGGGGGAAATCGAGAGTCCTATAGCTCGTAAAAGTCGGGAAATTTCGAGGGAAAAATAAAAGGGCTATTCATGTTTATGAGCAGACGGGGTCCGTTCCAACACCTTAATCGTTCTAGAGTTAAAAATGACGAATCTATCAGTACCAGCGCCAGTATATTCCAACAGTCTCACATTAGCAAAACCTGAAATAAACTGCACCGATCTTTGGAATGACCTTGAACCTAATGTTTCGAGGCTTCCTTTGTCCGGTAAAGCTAAACGACTTCAAATACAAACAAATGAGTATTCTGAATAGTACCCTTAGTGAATTACAAGGGTAGAGAGTACACCGTAATCTACTGGATTCGAAGCTTGACTCACGTTTTTGATGCAGTCCATGATTCCTGTTTGAACATCTGGTGTGAGACGATCCATGATTTGACGAATAAAATGGTCACGACGATCACAGCGAACAGCAGCGCACAACAGCAACAGAAGAATTTGTCCACGTTCCTGATGAGCTTGGGCTATGGAACAAATAGAAACAGAATGCCAATTATGACAACAGTAAATTTGCTATTTAATCTCATAAGATAAAGAATGAAACACCGTGTATTAATAAGGCTAAACTGCCCTGAAGGTGGAGACTGGGTGATACAGCAGAACAACAGGTACACAATGGTAAATTCCGCAGGCTCAGCAAGTTGTGGTTTGGCCCATCGTGCCATGACATACCGAATTTCCTCTGTCTCTGCGTCATCTTGAGCCACACGAGGCCATTGGAGCTAGTTACAAGAATAGTAGAGCAGGGCCCATAACGAAACGTGAACTCAAAGCAAACATAGGCAGCAGTTGTGAAACTTGGTGGTACACACCAACATCATGGAGCAGAAAGTCATTATACCGTAAATTCCCGCAAGTTGCTCGTCTCATTCGAACCACCGGTAGCATGATGCGACGTGGGCGAAACTATTTGCGAAGCTGGCAGTTAACTTATCCACGACCAACGACGGGGACTCGTACGCTGGTCAGAGAACTAAAGGACAGCTTAACTACCAAGTCAGCACCTCGCAGGGCTGTTTCGAGGCGCGTCCAGAGTTTGCTTCGAAGATTCCACAGTCTGAGATCCATAAGGAAATCTAAGCTAGGAATTCAATACGGTTTAGGTTTCGTGCAAACGAGCCACCCAACAGTGAAACCAAATTACATCCGCAAAACAGGAGTGATAGGCAAACCCCTTCGGTACTAGGTGTGACTTGCGGAGAAGGGTTCTGATTGACTGGAAGCCCGAAAGGAAGATTGGAAACAGCCATTTTAACGAGTTTGACGACAGTGAAAATAATACGATTTCTGCGACACTTTCAAAAGCTAGGAGGTACGTTGCTCGAAATAAAAACCAGAAACAATGAACCAGAGGGACTAAAGTCAATCGCACAATTAGCTTGAACCTGAACGGACCCTAGGAAAATCATTTGATTGTGACAGACACGGAACAGTTGTGCTGACCGGCCAGAGGCCATTTGATCGTTCTTGTCTGATTAGATAGGTAGGGGTTAAACTGGAATGGAGAATAGCGACTAAAGCCGCCAGCGACCGCGACCGCCAAAATCTGATTACAAAATAACGAGGGGGAGTGGACTAGGCTCTTCGCATTTGCTTTTCTCCACGATCTCCATTTCCTTAGATTTCAGACTATGGAAGACAGCAAGAAACCTTCGTGCTTATCCGCAATACCACAACATCCAAACTTTGAAAGTTAGGATCTCCAAGAGACTAGCACTTTTGCCTGTACGAGTCTAAAGGCTTTAGCATATTCTGGTTGTCATATATTGTTCTTTATCGTCTTTAGTCATTTTATCTTGCCCTTGCCTAAAAAAACAGTCAAAAAATAACTGTGTAACTCCAAAATATTGACGATGTGCATTCAAGATGAGAAAATAAAACTACTCGCCAAATATTCTGTTTCCACAAACATTGAAACGCCCTCTTATTCATACATAGTTTGCATGAAAAACACTAACGTTACTCTTATTCAACTCAAATTTGAATGTGCTATACGACCGAATGCTATCAACCATTTCAGTAGCTCAGTCCAATTGATTCTTTAAGGTAAGCCGATCTGTTTTTCTAGTATCGCTTATTTAGCGTAAACTTACACAATTTTGTCGCAAACAGTTGTGCCTATATAAACCAGAAACGAGGCTGTTCGTTCAAATGGTGCCTTTGGAAATTATATTTCCCTCTATCAAACGGACGATAATAGCAAAGTTCAACAAACCGAAAAAGCTAAACATTTGGGACCATATTTTCGTTTCGCTTTGTCTCTCCTTTTGTGTTTCCAACGCGGGAAAAGACCGAAAGCAAGTGAAAAAAACAAACAGTTATGGATCGAGCGAATAAAATGTGAGTTCACTCATCCCTTCCCTCCTCTACCCCCAAACACAAACACAAAAACAGTGACACGTAATTGGTTCACACGAAACGGCACGAGGTTAAACGGGGTTATTTGAAACGGTGCCCGGAAATTTGTGAATCTCGTTAGGTCGATCGCTATCCATCGACAATGTCAATTATTCCCATCGCACTGAAGGGCACCCACGGCAGGGAGCTGTTGCAATTATTTCATTGCCTCCCATTATTTTTCTTGTTACCGCACAGTTTTCTCATATGCATCTCTAAATTCACCTTGGTACGTCTCGTCAGACTGAACTGTTATGAGGCTATTAGTGACAAAATTATGGGGGATTCTGTGGACCTAAAGGCAAATATATACACGGTGGATAGGTTGAGGCTGTGTACCAATCAATTTAACTGCTGTGTACTACGTCATCCGTAGCTGAGACAACATCGGCTTTGGTTACTGGTTGATAAATTGCAACACTGACGGAAATGTGAGTTTTTGTCTTGTCAAACCAATACAATTAAGTGGGAGTAAGATCCTATTCCCAAAGCCTGATTGTTTAGTACCAAATTCTTTGTACTTGTTCCAGTCCCTTGTACCTATTGGAAACCACCACCACCCAGGATCCAACAAGCCGCATAGCGGTGCCTCCGAGTCACTGTGATTATTACTTGGTAAACAAGGGGAGACACTACGAAAGGCAAAACACTTCAATGAAAAATGATGGCGTTCGCTCTCAACAGGATAAAAACCTCAGCTAAAATGTATTTTTGACTACTTTGCTGCATCCAATTTCAACCAGTGAGCATTGTCTGTTACTTTTAAAATCAAAATTTACTGCCGGACAGCCTTCTAATCTTTCGAGGAATCCAACCAAGTCAAAACACAACTACATACTTTCTCCGTGAAAAAATAGTTCTTCTTCAAAGATCTCTGTCCAATAAAAACTGGTGGTTTTCTTTTGAATTTCTAAATAATAAAGTCAACCTTTTTTGTGGATACACTCAATCTAATTGTTGATATTTATTGCCTCACAGAAACACTTTCTCTGTAATGGCCGTATTGCTTCACCGATACTGAAGGCTTTAAGGGGACGGAAGTAACACTTCTACAAATTAGGGGATTCTCAGAAAGTCAGATTCCTTCCATCATTATTATTGCAGGGAATAAAATGAATCGGCTCGTCGTATGCAGGCTACCTCAAGACCAGCTACAATAGAAGACGCCTCTGGAAAGGAATTCGGCTTTTGCTTGGAAAGAAAACGAAACCAATAGACTGCAATGCAAATATAGGAGGTATCAACCGAACGTTAATTTATCCACAAAATGACTCTGCAGTCTCATTGTTCCTGGATGACTGAGCTGACTTAAAACCCTTTTCAAACCCCACTCGACCAGAATAGCCCTAGATGTAGGTCCTGGAAGTACGTGTTCACTTCCGTTGAAGTACGGTGCAGCTTTACTTAAGGATGCACATAAGTCTCGCTTTAACGTATCCTTATGCACTCACTGGAGACCAGTCACTATTGTGCCCATCACCAAACCTAGTAACTCCAGTATTCCATCCAAACGTTTCCGCCTCACCGCTCTAAAATAATATAGTTTTAAGCTAACAAAACGTGTCGCCCTGGGTCATCTAACTTCTGCTGTTAGTGTGCCCGACGACATCTTTCAGTTTGCGTGCAAACCAAACAGATTCACTTAGAATGTTGATTTCCCTAGTTCATTATATCATTAAATATTTGGATGCATCCGCGAAATCTGTCCGGTGCGCTTCCCTGGATTTTTTCTTTGCATTGGACTTCGTTCCACGATCCTCACTTTTTCGCAAGCTAGAGCAGTTCGGTTGCCCCAAGAGCCTCTTGGCATGACCAACAAACTACTTCACCAACAGAAATCAGCGCACAAGACTGTGACGAAAAACATCTACCCCGTTGGTAAATAATTATGGAGTGCTCCAAAGAGCTGTCCATTCTCATTTGTTTTTAACATATATACACACTACTTCCCCTGATCCATTATTTAAATACGCTGATTATGTTACTCTTTGTCAGTTTGTATCTAGAACGGAAGATTTCCTCAACTTTTTCAACAACTTATCTCATTCAAAATTATTCTCTTCGTTCTGACTTTAATTTTAATTTTTCAAAATGTGGCAAATGTTTGTTTACTTCTTGGTCTGCTTACCCGGGTGACCCACACTTCATTAATGCAGAACTACCCACCAGGGTAGATCCAGTCAAGTACTTGGGGATTATTATTAATAAAGCCTAGAGATGGTACTTCCACATTCCCAACTGCGTAAAGAATCTTAAAAGACTATCCTTTTTCCACCTTAAACAAAACACTATGTACTTGCTTACTTGCGAGTGTTTTCCCACTCTGCTTTATTGTTCCCGACATTCAACGGTTTAGTAAAGAAAAACTTCGGAACCCTTTGTCGTGGTGCACCATACATATCACTAGAAAAACTGCACCAAAATGTTACATGCATCTATCTCGCGGAGAAAAATTTGCACATAAAATTCTTTCGGATCCGTCCCATTCCTTACGCAAAGACCTTTCTAAATGTCGTTCCCGAGCCATGACACGTTCTGCCTTCCGTTCCATGTCTATAGGAACTCGGCTGTTCCCTACCTAACCCGAAGTGCCACCAATCAGGAGCAGGTCGTGGCTGAATTTTTACACAATCTATTATTCTCCGCACCGTTTTCTTCTCATTCTGTATTTCGATGAAATGAGTAATGCATCCTTTTTGATTGAAATAAAGACACATGTGTATTGAAAAGTTCAATAAAATACAATACAATCTGTGAAATTTCAAACTGTGATCGATGCGATCTTACACGTAGCAACACGGATAACCAACGCGACAACACCAAACAAGAATACGAGGCCATGCCTCGGTTACAAAGCAAACCAGGTTTGCAATTCCAACTGATTATCATCTCGGGTTATTTGAGTAATCTTGTGTTTCGAGTGTTGTTTAGATCGTAAATGGATTTAGGACTAACGATGAAGGCCGTGGATAAAAATCCTTACTGAGAACAAGGAGAAAACGAGTTGGCTCGTTTTCAGTGGTTTTTACTCATATCATTCGATCATAGTATATCAAGGAAGATTTTAAGAGACTGGATTAATCAGGTAAAATATGGGTATGTCTATTCATGTCCATGATTCGGCGGGACAATGTAAATTAGCTGTGCTTGTCTGAATGCACCGTGAGCACCACCCTGCATGGCTGGGCATGAGAACAGCTGTTACTCAATAGAGCAGCGATTTGACATCTAGCACAGACGAACCATACCACAAGCTTGTCCTACCTTGTATGAGGTCCAGGTTCAACAGTCCAGGCTGGCAAATTTTCGTATCCTAAGCACAACGGAAGCTGTCGCGATCCGGCTCGACAGCCCTATAATTTGCACTCAAAAACAATTTCTGATTGCTCTTCAACATCCCCATGCAAACCGCAGACCCAACAATAATTGACATAAGCGGTTCATCCGGCATCCAGTTATGCACGAAACACCATCAATCTCTTTTACACTTATATTTTTATCTGTGTAATCCAATGCATTAAAATCTTTCCTGATATACTCTGACGGAAGGCATGAGTACCAACCACTGGAAAGAAAATTATTCGTCTTTGGTTTTGGTAATGGATGTTAATGGATTCCTTTAAATATATACTAATGAGGAAAGATTTGTAACCCCTCTCCCTGAGCTTTTGTTGCACCCCTACATCTGGCCGCAGCTCGGTAATCACTCTTAAGGTCACCATAAGAGTGGACTGAAAAGTTCAGGCACAGTATTCCTGTTGTGCAGATGTTGATAAGATGCGACAAAATTATCGTACCTTTCAAAGATCCTAAGCAAAACGAAGAAAACCAATAGTGCTCTGAATGGTCGGTCCGTTTTAGGAGCTAGACGCCCCCACACTATCCGCCAAAAGCGACGCTCTGAAAACAATGTGATGCAGAGGTTCCACGTCGTCAGTTCGCAATATTATCATTTGAACGAATTTGGTTACACTTTCACGTGATAAGATCTATTGCTTCACGAGCAGTGAAAACCAAAGACAATTTCACATACAGACTTTGTATGTTTTGACAGCCTACTCATTAATCTGGTCGTTTGGGTCGCGGCTGCGATTTTGGCTGCGGCCACGGGTAATATCCGCAACCTTTACCGACCGATTAGGACTAACGGTTCATGAAAATCCGTGTACCTGAATTGACAAAGAATGCGATAAATCACTGATTTACTCGCACAAAAATCATCTAGAGCATTGGGCATAGTAGTTTACGGAGTGGTTTAGTTGGTCTAGCCTCATAGGGAGGATTCCACTTATGCTTTCAAATGAAATAATGCACGTAGATATCGGACCTCCATCGAAAACGAAGGTCATCAAGGCGATAGCTTTGGGCTAAAACAAGCCTACCGGATCCGATGGACTATTGACACCCTTTTCAAGGTAAGTGAACAATTTTTGGCATTTGAATTAAGAAAACTCCCGAAATTGATCTGGGAAAAGGAGTACACATATAAGAACTGATTTTAGTAGGCGACTGTGCCAAAGTACAAAGAAGGCGACATTTTCCTGGAAAAACCACGAAGGACTTAAATTGGTAATTATTGCATCCAAGATGCTCGCGAGCATTATAATCCGCCGAGTTTCTAGTTTTCGGTAAAGACATATGCGTGAGAATCAGGCCGGTTTCCAACCCTGTTAGTGTTGATCACATCTCCATACGAGGGGTGTTAGAAAACAGACGCTTTCTCTAGGGCCATGGTCTCTGTCCCTCCTGATCTAAAAGCGGTCATCCGGACCTCTGCTGCTGCCCTGCACTGAAGGGTATGTCAGATAAACTAGTTTCACTTTTCCGCTCGTTGTACTCAAACAATCGAAACTGAGTTCGCGGTTCCGTTGGGGTTTCACCCCAGTACTCCAAAAAAGGTGTCCGTCAGTTATCCCCAACTTGCACCTTTTCGTTTCAAATTTCTAACTGAAACGATCATGGAAATCGCCTTGTCCTCACGTGAATACAGTGGTATTGGTAATGAACCGTCTGACCTGGAACACGTGGACGATGCTGCGTTTCACGGTAAAGACCTCGGCAGGTTGCAGGTATTTCTTCACCTTCTGAACGACAGCGTATGCATGTTTGGGACATGCTTCTCGCCTTGGAAATGTGAAACGCTGCCGCAGGACTGCGTTCACCTCCCAACAAATTTCGTCTTCCCAGGGAAGGAGTTGGACGAAGAAGTGACGTGCTGTTATTCGGGAACTTACATCTCACCAGGTCTTCATGCACCGTACTAAGTGCCTTTGTGCATAAAGAAGAATCAACTAACGTTCATCAGCTGCTGAAATCCAATGAGTAAAGGCAACGTCTGATCGTCAGTCAAAAGGTTGGGTCTACACCGCGGCAGTGAGGTCGAACCAGTTATACGGCTTAGAGATACGAGCACTGAGGAAAAAAGATGTAGGGAGACCGTTAGTGTTTGAACACCGATGTCTTCGCAGTATTTCAAGAACATAGTGCAACAATCATGTTAGCGATTGAGGTAAGACATAAGGTATTAGAGCAAAGGGCTCGGTCGGTCGGACAAGGACTGCATTTGAATAGATGAGGGTACATGTTTTTCTTCCAGGCTGGCAATGCATACTTAAGGACGCCTCGGTGGAGGGGGGCGGGTGTTTTCAGGCTCCGAGATTGTTATTCGCCCTAAATGCCTCTCGAAATGCTCCCAAATGACAGTACGTTTCAAACAGCACTTGTCGAGGTAAACCTACGCACTGTCTTCTGAAAGTGGATGACGAAGGCGAGTGTTCGGGGGCCCTACAGAGTGGATTGATCTTTGAGTCTCAGTTTAAGGGAGATGGCTAAACCCTGATTTCAAACCAACCACAGACAGCGTACGAAGCAATTGACCTTATGCTCACCGACTTAAGTATGAGAAAGGTTTATATGACTCTTAGGATTTCTAGTCACGTCCGGTGGGCGTGTTTGTAGTTTAAACCGTTTGGTCAATAGATCGGGATACAGTCCCCTTAAGTTCACGCCACACTTCTGTTTGAGAAACCGGGTAATACACAAGCCTACAAATGAACCGTGAGTTCCTAAGGATAACCGATGATGTGGACAATGGAAGAGCTAGCATGTGTGATCAACTTTGTACATTGATTTTTCTCATTTCCTCCTTTATTGTTTCCGTCCTTACAACATCCGCAAACAGATTTGTGATGGTTATATATAGGGAGAGGAAACAGTTGGAAAGTGGGCAAAAGACACCGGCCCATGACCCGATGAAAGAGCACAAAAGCACGCAGCTTGTCGTCTGTCTCGAATCGATCAATTTAGATTACCACGAGAATACTCAGCACTATACTCGTGATATGGTTTAATGCTGCAGCTAGTGGCACTTTTTGTATTCGAAATATTTTGGATTCTCTGTAGTTCTCATTCATGACCTTCCGATTTCACTCTCAGTAGTGTTCAGCCCTACTAGGAAACAACCAAAAACAGACCACGGTGGTTCGACTTAACGTTGCTTCGCATAGCGTTTCTTCAAGGCAAGTATCAAAGACCTCGATCAAGAAGGAACATTCATGGACCGTCAGTGATTGGTCATCATCGAAATTGACGCTTGGAATGAGCCTTGAGTTTATACATTTGAAGGGACGAACGGTGAAAAACGATCATTCGGACTAATGGATCCTTGTATTTGTTGTTCAAACAGGGAATTAGACCACAAACAACAGTCTCCAATGAGGAACAGAACTATACACCAAAAGTTACTACCATACAAGTGGTAACAAACATAAATGCCCCAGTGAATGGTACCGCACCCGAGAAGCGGACGCTTATTCGTTGAATTATCTATGGAGGTTTACCATTTACAAGATTCCGGAACATCTCGTTGTCGACTGAGAACCACTTCCGCTTAAATATCAACCTCTCAGTATTCGTCGTTAAAAGTCAAAGCAGCAAAATTATATTGCTCCATTCATTTTAAAAAATCAAGATAAGAAACCGCTTCTGAAGATGTCTTGAAATGGTTCGGGGTACGTGTAAAAGCAGAACTTCTGACCTCTCGTTTGAAATTCGTACCCACAAGAAGGTGTGTCCAACATCAAGAGATAATGGGAAACTTATTTTAGTCACTCGCGAGAACTGCTGGTAAGTTTCGACCGAGACTCAGGTCCAGGAGGGCTTTTACCCTTCGTTATTTGGCCCACTTTAAAGCAATGTCCCGGCACGATGTGAAATCGCGGACATGGTAAAACAATCGCAGAATTTTTCAACGTCCCTTTATTTAGGCTGAGAATAAAAACTGCCCCGATAAGATTCAATTTGTCAATTCTCCATCTGGGAAACTCGGAAAATCCAGTCACTACCGCATACGCGTCATAGACTAAATTGTTCGTGAAACACGGACGGCCGTTTTGTCGTGACCGATCGTTTGCACCACAGGACGATCAAATGTGCTACATCGTTTCTCACGTCGAAATCGACTACTACCATTTTTAGGGTGACCATGTTTGTGCGCGAGCTTGTAACTTGTGTGCCGATGACCATCCCGAACGAAGTCATGGAAGAGGGAGAAGCATGAAGCGACTTGGAGACACGAACGCACGTTGACACACGAAGCATTGCGATCGTGCTTCGCAATTGAGGTCATCACACACTGAAAGTGATTTCGACCATAAAACATTGACACGAGTCGCAGTGTTCATTTAATTCTGTTAAAAAACCACCCCTGTCATGGCCTAACGAGAGTAAATAGCTATTGTCTTCTCAACGGAGCTGAAATGGAACAAACCCCTTAGCAGCATGCAGGTAGACGCTTTGAACGTAATGATTTGATGCCAGGCTTAATCACTCCACAACTGCAACCGGTGACAGGTCACACGAAAATTTATGCGGAATTCTTTAAGGGAGTTTGATTAGTGGCCGGACAGTCCAGAAACCGGTCACTATCCGTTTTGACAAACACGTCACCGCATTCCAGTTCATCAATAGGCGCGACTATTGAAAATGATAGGCGACTAGTTAAAGAACATTACTCAATCTTTATCTTCCTAACCGGGACTTTTCATTGTCCCCGTTAGAAAATGGAGAGTCTACGACTTTGCGCCGACTATCGTCACCTGGACGCCACCACTGAATGCAATTCCCTTTCCCGTCAAAGAATAGGCGAGACCATTGTTGCAGCTGTGATCGCCAATCACTTTCATACATTCGATGTCGCATCTTGCTATTGTCAAATGAATGTTTATCCCAAGGACCGAGCCAAAACTGCTTTTATGGTGCCTTTTGGTTTGTGTAAACTTAAAGCCGTAACACTTGCATTAGTGAATGCCTCCGCGACCTTCCAACGGATGATACAACAGGTTCTGTGTTCGTTAATATCAATTGACTATATGATTTAGCCGGAAGATATCGTCACCAATGAAATGAGTCAAGGAACGTAGCAAGAGTTCCATATGGACCTGCAGCTGACTTCGGAAAGCCGAGCTTTGCCCCAAGACCATCGTAAGTTTTTTCAATAAAGAAATGCACCACTCTTGGGTCCCAAGATGCCGACACAAGGGACCCATGCTGACAACGGCTAAATCGACGCAGTTGTAAATCGGCCAATACCCAGATCAACGAGAGACGTGCGAGGCTCTTGGGAAGTACTTACGATTACTTACCATCATCGTAGATTCATTGCATTGTTTACCATTGAAAAGTCACATCTTTTTCAAAAAGCCAGTTTGCCATGACTTTCGCAGCCCTGAAGAACCGACCAACACCTTTGAATATTTTGCCCTTTCGATATATTCCCTGTAGCCGGTCCTTTCATCTTGGAAACTGACGACAGTGACACAGTAATCGGGACCGTACTTTCACTAGTCCAAGTAGGAATGGAACGAGTGAATGCGTAAGCAACCGGGAGGGTGGTGGGTGGACAAACGTGAGGCTATATACTCTCCAATCAGTGGTGTTCTTTTCCAAACAATTTCGGCCGTCCCTGGTCAGTCGACCGTTTCGGGGGCCACCGACCACCAATCGTTACAGCAGCTGCAAAATTTAGGTGCCTTGCAGCATATTGCCCGGCGGCTCCGGGAATAAGATTTGACCCGTCAATATCATGGGGGTACGCAGCACGGTAATGTCGATGCACCTATTCCGACGACCACTCCAAGGACAGTCTATAGCTTACGCCTAGCAGTTAACCGCCGGTAACCGACAATGGGCGAGATCCCAGCAGAACGACCGTTACTTACAATTCGTATAGAGACGTAGTAATTCTGGCGGGTCTAAACTAGGACTGACAAGATGAAAGGACAAAATACGGTGATCAGAAGATTGGAGGATTTGTGACAAACTGTGTACGTTGACAGTGTCACGTGCTTAAACAGCACCAACAGCCTGCACTTCGCGTCGCAGTGTCATGACTGATGTTGCAACAGGCCACTGCACGAACCAACTGCGACTTGGACACCCGAGTACTCGTAAGACAGAGGCAATGATAAGACACAAATACCGGTGGGTTTATCCACAATGATGTGATGGACCACTGCCAATAATGTGACATCTGACGGAGAATCGAGGTTCCCAACCTTCAGCCGAAATCCCCATTAGAGCTGCTAGTGCCGAAGGGACCGGACCATCAAGTTAGAATCGACCGAATGGAGCCACCGCCGACCACCAAGAATGGCAGCCGATATGTTTTGGTCGAAGTCAACTAATTCACAACATGGCGAGGCCGCACCCCTAAGACAAAGAGACACTATTCATCGCTGAGGCATTTATCCTAGAATGGACCCGCCAATTTGGTGCCCCGGTATTCCCACATTCGGACCAACGGTCGGTGTTTGAGAACCACATGCTAAAAGATGTTTGCAACTCACTGCACAGCACCAAGGCAAGAAATGTTTTTTATCATCCGCAAGGAAACAAGCTGGTAGGAGAAAGTAAACAAACACTGAATGTCATGTCGTAAGCCATTGTGAATCGTCAATGCGTTGAGGAGTGAGATATGTTCCTACTGCAGGCTTTACTCGCTTACCGGGTTTCCAGCTCCCCACTACCGGGTTCCCTCCGGTGTATCTGCGATTGGGTAGTGAAATTTCATTGGCTGCAAAGGTAACTGAGATGTTTACAAGTGTGAACAACTTGAACAGCAACATCAAAAATGCAGCTACGACCGCTATACAAACAAGCCACGACCGAACGACGTTCGGTCCACATTTGTTAACCATGATATTGTTCTCCTCCATCGTCTCCCACCTGCACCGGGCCATTCCCCCTTAATTCTCTTCCGCTTTTGTATGCCAACGTTTTGCTCCTCAACGTACAATGGTAAGACAACGACGTACTGGCTGTGCGTTGCAACCAACTTAAATCCTGGAACCCACCGACAGCGTCATCCCCTGCCCTGTCAACCAGTAACTCATGACTCCTGCGTCAGTTCTAGAGATACCGGGAGAAGGCAGTAATGTGCGACCAGCGGTTATGACGTGAGACCCCGAGGAAAGTGTTCAATTTGAAGGGGGGAAATTAATGTAACGACATTGAAACCCTTAACGCAGAATGGAGCTGGCTGAATAAAAATAACTCATCCTGACCCCATCCTCTCTCGGGTCCCGGAAGAACATGCGCGGTTGACATTGAGGATTATCAAGAAGATTGAACAGTTCAGTTCAATTCATTCCAGTTCAGATTGTACAACTGTTAATCATGTGCCAACGTGCTCTTATTTTGGTTACAATCTCAAATCACCATCTACCCAAGGGAGAAAAAGCAGCACGAAATAGTGAAACAATGAAAGGGATGACAGAAAGGAATAGATGAATAACTCCACTTCACCTCAAAGTCGTTTCTTTGGTAATATGCTTGCCTGTTGCCAACCTCATCCTGTTCTTGTTTTCACGTCTGTGTATGCTTCCCAAGCCTTTCACCGGTTTACAGGAGGGAATTACCATGTTCGAATCCTTTTTATTTGAAGTCATGCTCTTAGATGGCACTTGAAATCCACGGGTGTTAGCCCACCTTATAGAAAAATAAATAAATCCACTGTACAGTGGGCACTACAGACCAGGGCTCATTTGCATTACGCTGTCTCACTTAAGCTGATAAAGTCATGAAATAAATTGTCTACCACTCTCTTCTAGGTAGGTCGATTGAAATGTACGTGAAGTTCTTAGGAACGACTGTTTGTTCCAGAATGGTGAAAGCTTATGATGAGTCACATGAAGGTTGACGCCCAATCCAATCTGCTCTCGTTGTGCGCCGAATTAAACAGCCCGATAGAAACTAGCATGCAAACAGACCCAAAAAGAGTCATGGGCGATAAACAACTCGGTCTGAGCCATCAGCATTTCTGGCTCAGGGAGTCAACTACTTGGAGGAATGTCAATCGTATAAACCCCAGCTATCCGTTAAGTAAAATCGACACTTCGTTTAAGCATACTAATGAAACTTCGAGCTTTTAAATTGACAAGATTTAGGTGGAAAGAATTATTGTGATCAGAGTGGTTATGCGGACGTATACACACGAACAAGTACTCAGGCATATACATTAATTGTGACCTGTCGATGACTTGTTCCGTGTTCAATGTTCGAACACGACCGAAATTCGACATAACGGTACACCCACCCACCCCCGTCATCGATACGTGATATAATGTAACTGTAGCCCAAAATTAGCATCAACTGCGTTCACGGTAGAAAAAATCAAGTAGAAACCAGAAACAATGCGCAACTCATAAAAGGCAAAGATCAACGACAAAGAAATTTGGCTAATTTCTGGGACAACCGTTAGTTTTCAGCTTTGTAGGATGAAAAAATAGTGCACAAATTAATATCACAAAGGAATCTATTTTTCCAAACGACGGAATCTAAGTATCTTGAAGTTAAACTACTACGTTAACCTACGAGAGGAGGGAGCAAACTACACTGAGAACTCCTGTAAACAGCTTGTTTCACGAGCTCAATTCAACGCCAAAACCATTCACATCAAAAAATTCATATTGTGAAAGTGCTTTCATTTACGGCAAATGGGCCGAACATTTCCGAATAGACGGAATCCTAAGCTAATCAGCAATAGGGCGGATGACTTAAACGTCCTCTGGACATTGAGTTAAACACGTGCAATAGAGAACAACGCAAATAGCCTATGATCAAGTTTAGCCCTCATTGTTTTGAGAAAACTGTTATATGCAATGGGACTGCATGGTCTGACAGTATCAACATTAACAGGGTAATTTAATAATAAAAAATTGGTCCCAATTCCTATCTCCGAAACTATGCACAGCAAATCAATTAATTAGAGAAACAAAGAAAAGGTATATTTAGGAAAGATGAGAGGAACTAGGCAATCCGAAGAGGTACCAGGTGGTAAGGTAAAATCATTTAATACCGGGTGTAAGAGTACTGGATAGTGACTTGTAATATGGATTACTCTGTTCAAATATCAACGCACTTGTGATGACATCGCAATGATTGCGCCGATCGATAAGCTGAATGACTACTGAATGCTAACCAATATGAACGATTTCATTTTGATTAGTAAATGAATGCGTGTGTCTGCCCGAATCGCCTTTTCTCACTAGAGCTAGTGGGATCGGGCGACAGCCGCCGGGAAAGAATCAAACCATGATAGACATCTCTTCTTTTTTCGTTTTAAAACTAAGGACAAATGCTAATAATCAAGGAAAGAATTCGAAAATTGTATCTGGAACGTGGGACAGTGAAAAATCCATAGATAACCAACGGAGAGAAGCTCTTTGCAATTTGAGATTTGACACTCAGTAGAACAACCTTAATAGAAAGGGCAAATCGAAAACAGACTACGAATGGGAATGCAAGCTCTTTACCTCGGTCAGAAAACCTAACATGTACAGGATCCGTCCGAATTAAGTTAGTAGGCCTAACTGGTGAACATTCAATAAAGAGAAGGACGGTCTATTGGTGTTTAACCTCGTTCTGACAACCAACTCCTGATTCACTTTGGCGTTCCGCTCATTAACAGGATTCCCATAACCGAGCTCCAATGACTACACTGAAGGTTAGTTTTTTAGAGGCCTGGGAGACGAGAGCAATGTTTCCGGCGTCCCTTCCACACACACACACACAGCCAGTAATTTATTGCTATATATATGTATATATATATATATATATGTATATATATATATATATATGTATATATATATATATATATGTATATATATATATATATATGTATATATATATATATATATGTGTGTGTATATATATAGCAATATAGCAAAAAATTACTGGCTGTGTGTGTGTGTGGAAGGGACGCCGGAAACATTGCTCTCGTCTCCCAGCCGTTAGAAAAACTGATGGTGATGTTAAGTTCAATTCCATTTCCCACCTTCACAAAAACGAAGCGCATCACGAGGCATAAGAGACTAGCCGTAGTGACGACCAACCAATGATACTTAATTCTTTTGCCGCTTTAGAAATAGATACTCACAGCCTAGACTAGAAGCAACACACCATTGACACGAATCAGAAAAGTATGAAAATGTCTCCGACTGAGAGAATTTCATTTACAGGCCATACAACACAAACTTTAATTCAGTTAAATAAATACACTTCTTTCACGCTGATAGACGTTCATTAGTGTGAATAAACCAAATGGAGGTTCGCCAATGTGCGTGTGTTTGGACACGAAATTGTGTGCAGTAGCTCATGGTCCAATTAGTCTGAAATTCACATGCTTGGGCATGCATCCTGCTGTCCATACAGAAGCATATCGAGCGTTCAAGTCACTAAGATTTAACATCCTACACGTGGGACGCCAAATGTTCCCAGTCACAGTGAAAGATAGATATAAAAGTGAAGAAAGATGGATCTCGAGTTTCCAATTACCGAAATCTCTCGGCTTCCTCCTGGGAGAAGTCGCATTTGTGTCAGTCATACGCAGTTGCCTGCTGCTGACAATTACGTGAATGCTTTAGAGACAGCCCAACTTCAACGTCTAAGTGAAAAATATCAGTGACACGGAGTTTTACTCCCACCCCACCTGATTATTTTCAAATATTTCCAATAAAGACTGACGAGGAATACATGGTACATTAAGTGTCCCAATCTAACGCCGAACACAGGTCTGGTCAACCACTACTTGCTAGCCATACTTCACGAGGATTTCAGTCCATTATTGCTAGTTAAAACCGAGAAGTGGGCCAGTTAACTGGTAAAGCGGGATGTCTATAAACTCGCTTTAGGGTTAGTTTGTACTTTTATGACACCGACAGCGTTGGGAACGTTTGAGCTGCTAGAAAACATCGGATTCTTTCTGAGTTAGGTATTGTAGGCATTGTGGGAACTCTACAAGTTCATCATGTCGTGGAATGATAATTAAGGATTGAAAGGCACAAATCACTATATACAGTTACAGGAGTGACAAGCATGAAGGCCTACATGTTAAACTACAACAGACAACCTTTAAGGATTCCGATCTAAGTAGGCAAGTCAAATTGATAAAACCCACGGACAATTGTGTGGGGAATCCGTGACAGTTCACATAGAAAAGTCATTTGAGCAGAGTTAGGATTGTAAACGCAATTCGTTAACACCAACATTGTCACATGCGGCTGAGGCAATCTCAATAAGATAACTTCTAGCGAACATTGACAGGATGAAGGATTATCATGGTAGAAAAATACACAGTAAAAATGCGTACTGAAATAGAGTAAAATCATTATTAGGCGATAATTAGTTCACTTCTTGATGTTGTTCACTACCAATTGTTGAAGTTCGTAAAACTTGAAACGATGTCTGAATATTGTTCTTGATCAGCTGAGAAAATAATATGGCAAGAGGATTTCGGTGATCTGTTAGACTGTTAAATTTAGTTCTCTGAAGTTTGAAATTATTGTCCGAAACCGGAAAAACTTAATGTTAATTCGTGTATATCGTTGAGGAATCAACCGGCCACAAAGAACTTGTGAGCACAGGTTGTTACTGTACTGTCTTCGCTGAAAAATACCGGCCTAAGTTTATACACCCTCAGATTGGAACATTTCGATCCAGCCAAACAGGCCATCGTATCACGTGGGAAAATTGCGAGATTTATCATCACCTTCGAGCTGGCGCAAAACCGTGGATGACAGCCAAAGACACCAATTGGGCGAGACAACCCGCAGTGCACTCGGCGATTTACAAATGTCTTCAGAGCTGTCAGGCCAGACTGATGTTGCTCAACATCGTCAACCGGTCACGCAACACAGTTTTCACCCATATTGTCTAATCGAGACAACCAGCATTGACTGCCGTCGGACAGGTACATTTCTACTTCGCTCCCTACTGAATGTCACCGAAGGTCTGAAGAAGTACTCCGGGATATGAACACTAAACACAAACCGTCAGCCTCTCTCCTAAGCCTAAAATTCAGACCCCGACCCGCCCAAACGCCGAAAGGCCCCAACGTTACCCAATCGAAAACCAGCTTGAAAATACCTTAGCACCGAAGAGGCTAATCAACATAATCAAATCCTTGGACCCGTGGACTCCCAGCATGACATAAGGAAATGATTCTATATTCTATAAAACTGTGATTATGACATTCGGGCCCACAGAATGACAAATTCACATTACCAATAACCGATACAATACTTTCAAAATTCAAAATTGGCCATGCAACCACCCGGAGATAGACACAGCACAACGCAAACAAACCAATGGAATTGGACCCATACGCAAAGAAGCCTGTCAAAAAATGCGTCAAAACATTTCGTTTTAATGCTATCTCAGAGGCACGCTTCCGATGGACTTCAAAAACACATATCGCACCTCCTCGTGCCAATTACTAACAAGGGACCAGAACAACGGAATAACTGAACAGGAAACAGCAAATCCGTTGCACACCGACAAAGCGTCATCAATACCTTAATTAGAGACCGACATCACCGAATTTATGACCGTAAGAAAAGCAGATGAAAAAAAACGCAAATAAGAGTATACAACAAGAAAATCAAATGACATAAACCAGTAAACCATATTTCCGCTGCCGACAGCCACAAAAATCCCGACTTTTCGTGAAACGTTCCCTATCAGTCAGCAGATAAATACCACAGATATTTATTCCTAAACTTTCATCGATACATTTTACAAATCTAAGACATTAGAAGTTTCATCATCATCATCACCACCTTTCTTTTGATTTAATCACAACTGTTTTCAAGTGGGATTAAACCCGGGAACCGAGACGACTGTGAAAGAGAACCCACCTGAGGAACTGTGTTGTCTTCTTGGAAGATTAGGCACAGTAATTCTTAAAAGTAATCTATCCTCTCTTCCGGAGGCTTCCCTTCGTCATTCACTCTCTGGATAAGACATGTAACCTGTGCCGTGCCTCTACTCTGCTTCATCCTTCATCCAAAAGTACACGAGTGAACCGAATGACAAACGCAGAATGCCAGTGGCCCTATCTACGCGGCCCACATGGCCTGAACACCAACGCGAAACCATGGCGGGTACCAACAGTCCGACAACGGAATTCACCTCCATGTATGTGACATTCAAACAAGATTGTCCAAATTGCATGACACGAAGTGCGATACCTGGGGACGAGCATATAGTTGCAACCTCTATGGTTTTCCATCACCCCGATCGATAACTTCGTGTTTCTGTCGTCCACGCATGGATTTCGTACGGGGGTTTGGAAACACATTGAAGATAATACAAATGACGCATCAAATTCCGATCCCTTTTGAAGGGGGGAGGTGCAGTTTTAGAAGATAATTTAATTCATCAGAATAGCACCCACTAGCTGATTAATTAGGTCGGAGATACGTTGAGTGGAGATCTATTGCACAATAGGAAAAACATTAACCTAACGCAAATGATCAAAGTGTACGATGAGAATGTACATGATTACTAGCGGCATTGCCACCATGATACAGATGCACGGAAATGTTTGCTCGCCAGTTGAAATGTCTTATCGATGAGCAAAACGTTACAGAGGTTTTAACTTAAGGCAGTACACTTCTTATATCAAACGAAATTAGTGGAGTCACCTGATCAATCCAGAAACATGACAATTTGCGGGTGGCAAATATCAATTGGATGAACGTGAATCCCCTCAACCCCATACAACGGCACCAATATCTGGTGTATTCTAGTCGGTCGAAATGTCACTTTTTAAGGAGTAAAAAGAAAACATTAGCATTTATTTGCATGTTCGATTATTGACTCGTTATTGAGACATGGGAGTTTGGTGGACACGAACCATCGCCCTTAGAGATCATGGGGATATTCGCCAGTTTGTGAACGGGATACGGCAATCCCAGTCCCGCCTGCTAGTCGTTCGGCTGTTGGTGATGGCTCGTCACAATTTCCATTGTTCAAGATTACTGGGAATCGCCACACTGTGCTACTCTCCCGAAATGCCAATGGAACGTTGAACGTACGCCAAATATCCGGGTCCTGTTACCCCAACCCGTGTCATTCAGGCACCAACATAAACGAAAAAAAACAGTAAGGCTAAAACATGTTCAGCACTGAAAAAGAGCCTATTCGACCGAATGACGATGAAATACGTTTGAACATGGATAGTTCGACCGGACAAGACGGAAATGTGATATAAAGAGGGGTAGGAAAAAACGCGAGGAAGTTGGCACATGCTCATAAGGCTACGGACACAAAAACAGGACCTCAGCACGGTCATTGAGAGTTGCTTTTTCGCAGCACTCACATCGTGCATGATATATTGTTACCATAAACAACTCGCGAATTACAGTCATCTTGCCGACTCAGACAAACGAAGCATAATACATGCAGTTCTCAGACCTAGTCAAACGGATGTTATGCCAGGAAGTCATGAAATTACTGTATGTGAAAGTGAAATCGTTGTTTCCTGTCCCGGCTGAACGTGATGCGACCTTCGGAAATCCGAAGCTCACTCAAATTCTGCTCCTGAATGCAATTTACTGGCAGACGGATTCCATTGTGAACGTCCTTTCACTGATTTTAATATTCCCAGTGAAGTTACAGGAAATTGACAACTGGATAGAAGGGCGATTACCTACAAAACTGCTACCCGTTGGTCTCGACGGAGTGCAAGAATGGGTATGGATCCCGCCAACATTCAAACGTCTCCTTTACCATAGTCACTGAAACGTTTTCAAAGAGATTGCAATCTCTCCGCTTTCAGTGGCCTTCAAATCAGGATCACGGCTGATTTTCCAAGGCGAATTCGAAAAGGAAATAGGTGACAGCCGACATATTTTCTCCATCCCACCCCCACTGATAGACAAAACAATAGCTGCTTCACGGCCTAATGTCAGGTTAACACAGCAGCGAAGCCATCTCACCTACAGTCGTGTTTCGCGACCGTCGCCTCCGCACCGTGCTAGCAGACATGGGCTTTGTCTAAAGGGTTCGTCGATATTCTACCTGGCCTTAGACGCACATAACCTATACACAGGCCTGTTAAACAGTCAGACTTTCGTCCGCTTGCCGAACCCGATGGCATAAGTGGATGCAACCTGCGTAGGCAGATGAGCGATGACTCACTCATGCATCAGTCCATTCGTATTATTGGTCAAGCCCGGTCATCGCTGTCATGACAACCACATGCCGAAGAAATCATTCACAAGGGTGTGGCCCAGGTTGCCGCCGGAAGCACCGTTTTGCGCTCCCAAGGTCACCTCTTTTACAGGTGGCACGAAGAGAAAACAACACGCGGGACCGGGAGACGCCTTAGATATAGGCATCTCGCTAAGTAGCCTATCCAGCGGAATAAGACTTACGCATCTGTTTGGCATAAGACGTGTCGACCGCTTCCGATTTGACTGCACGTGAAGTGAATCGACATACGACCGCCCAAAATTAGTACCAAATTGTACCTACGTTGTGACTGTTATTAGCGATTCACAAAGAATCGCAAAACTTCGCTGTTTCTTGGTCTACACGGCAGGAAAATACGCGTGAGTAGATCAAGGCAAGTAGCAGTGGCCCCAGCGATAGTACCCCACAGACCACCGAGGATTATAAGCAACATTCAGTGTCGGAAACAGCTTCGTGAAAGCACACAATAGTCTAGGTTGGGGATAATGTCTGATCTGGGATACTGATATCAATTCGCGCAAATACTCTTGTCCAGCTGTGAACCGTAACAATGATTTCATTGACTGAATAACGATGGTAACATAAATGGGGTGCCAGGTCATGTAGCCATTCTATGCAAATAAGCCTACAGAAACATTGAGAATAACATCAAGCGACGAACAAGTTCATGTTCAGTGAGCATAATCGTGACATTAGGTCAGTTTAAATATGGATACTTCCAATTGGGGCAAGGAAATAGGATGGTTGGGTGAAGTGAATGAGTCTAGAGGAGCAAAAAAGGTAAATATATGGGGGTCCAGATATAACTCAGGACCGGGAAAAGGATATCATTAGCTTCTTTCTGACTCGTTCACATAATCCAATTACCGTCCTTCCGTATCCTAATTCCGAATCGTTTCCAGATAAGC
This sequence comes from Fasciolopsis buskii, assembly GCA_008360955.1. Classification (NCBI taxonomy): domain Eukaryota; kingdom Metazoa; phylum Platyhelminthes; class Trematoda; order Plagiorchiida; family Fasciolidae; genus Fasciolopsis; species Fasciolopsis buskii. The sequence continues at coordinate 14,843 of LUCM01002616.1, read as the reverse complement.
CTCACCACTAATGCAAAAAGTGAATGGGCGAAGAGTTAAGCCCCGCCACTTTTTGCCAGCTCCAATTTAATGGACGCACACAATCTTGACCTACTTTTGATGAAAACACTTCCTTATCCGCATCTAGGCTCATTTTGTACAGAAATTTCCTCCGTTCCGACGTAAAACCTTAAATGAACTTTCTAACGTTTTCAACTCTCGTTCATGACAAAGAGACGAAACCACGGAGTAATCCATCATCAACGTTTATGCAACAATGGCTACCAAATGACACTTTCAACTGTTTCTGACAGGTGGAAGTGTAATGCCTGACAGTGTCGGCAAGAACTCGGTCTTCGAAAGGGAACTTAGCTAGGATGGAGTTGAGAACAGTAACTCTGTTGGTTTACTGCTGGTCCAAAAAACTGGCAAAAATCAAATTCTGCTCGGAGGAATAATCTATTAGCCACACGACCGCTGCTGACTGGAAGAACTTTCTTGGCGAAGTTTGCGCCTGGCGGCTTTTGCAAACTTCAACGGTTATCGGCGGCCCAGGTCTACACGTCGAGATCGATGAAACGCTAATATCTCGTCATAAATAGCGCACAGGGGGAGTCCTTCCCCAGCAGTGGATTTTCGGATCTGCCGGGAAACTAAAGAGGTGTTCATGTATGCAGTGCCAGATCGAACTACGGCCACTTTGATGGACACAATCCAGGCATGCATCGCTCACGGTTCAGCCATCATCTCCGATATGTGGGCATCATACCAAGGGATTGAAACGATGATTGACATGAATTATACTCATGAATGGATTAATCATACCAAAATTTTTGTGGATCCAACGACTGGAGCTCACACACAAACCATCGACTCTCTTTTGCACGTCTACAAGATGCAGAATAAACGCCAATGCGGCACACACCGATCTTTAGTGGACAGCTACTTGTGTGAGTTCGTTTGGAGGCAAAGATACCGAAAAATTGTCCTTTTCATACAAATTATTAATGACATGCCCCAATTTCTACCTCTTTAATAAAATCTAAAAGTACAAACTTCATGTCCTCGTTTTTCTAATCTTTTCTGGGTGGCGGGGGTTAATTTTTCGGCGGGGCTTATCTGGAAAAGATCCCTTATTCCTATTAATCATATTCAATGTGATGTCATGGTATGATTATGCATCACAAAACCGGGCTTGTTCGCCACTGGATGTTTTTACTCGTTAAAACACCATTCCGCATGATGATTTTGAGATGCACAATGAAAAGCGATACAAACAGCAGTGTACTGCAAGAAAATGAAGTGGTGCAGAATCCAGCACTGATGTCTGGTACTCGTGGGATGCTGTTTGTCGATCAACCGACGATGTCACTGACGTGTTCTCTTAAGCTTTTGTCGCCTCAACTTGCAAACTCTAGATATTTGAAAAGTTTTTATTTCAACTATTGTCACATGCTTTTAAGTGGGCTCGACTGCGGGGGACTAGGTGGCCATAAAACACATCTTGTCTCATCTGCGATGGGACGCGCGTAGTCATGGTAGTTTGGAGTAGTAATTCTTACAGTGATCTAACTTTCCTTTTGGAGGTTTTCTTTCGTCACCCACTTCACCTATAAGCTATGTAGTCTTCATCGTGCCCAGTTTGTAAATCCATTCGTCACCCATATTCGGTTTACCTTAGATATTTCGACAATAAGGGACATGAATATCTGAATTCTACGGGTCCATATGAACTTTGCCCTAAAAGTGCGAGGTGAACGTCAACAATACGAACTACGCAGCACAAGTTGTCCTTACTCCAACGCGTCAACATTTCGGAGATGGAACGAAGTCGATCTACTCACGTGAGCTGACTCATCTGCATACGTTGCCGAGAACAATTTGTTCAACTCATAACAGGTCAAGTAACTGCATTCACAGGGATCCAGCACCCTAATATGGATGGGGAATCTTTGGAGTACGTATAGAACCACCAAGTTTACGAGATAATGAGCAAAGGGTGGGATGAAATGACCTCATTTCAGATTTTGTTCAACATAAACAAATGCGCACCAGTAAAGTGTTTAACATCACCCATGATCCGCTCAAAACATACTCAGGATCAGGTTAACAGTTATCAGGACACGCCGGGACAAGAGCGCAGGAGTCCCAGAAATACATACAGTTCGTATTGATGCTTTTCTGCGGCTGATTTCAGTAATCACTACGACTTACTTCTCAAGACACTGAAATACGTTAATATGATGCCCGACAGGGCACGGGCCCTACTTAAAGGCATCAAAACTCAGTAGAATACAGAAAGATATGGCGATGTCCAAGTATTTCGGTTACTGTCATTAAGCATCAATGTAAAACAAGTCATTCTCACTATAATCCGTGCATGAGTGATGATTCCACTTAAGAATCATAATGGTAACTTGTGGACTGCATTTCCTCGGCTAGTGAAGGCCAATACTCGGGAAGAGGATGTTCACCGGTCAAGATTTCGCATATCATTGGTTCGTATTTGTATAAGAGATCAAAACAGCCGCGGACGAACGTGAGCAGTGATTCGAACGAGATTGGAGTGAGAAGATCGACTGCGGAGTGTACAACCCAAAGGATGGTCAGACAGAAAGTGTTGAATGCGCACATCTCATGAACCGGTCGTGTGTACCAGAAAAATTCTGTTCTCCCCTATCTATATGTTACTTACGTCATAAACCTTTTACAAGATAAAGGTGAATCATTGGAGAGCAAGTAGAATTGAGAATATTAACGTTGGGTTTGGTGAAACAGCGAGGGATTTGTTGGCTAATGTAACCGTTCTGATAGATTGCACGAAATGATTTTGAGGGTCAGGCAACCACAATCGTCCAGAAAGACGGTAATTTGATCTCTCCCAGCAATACGCTAAACTTTATTCTACACACCTCCATGTACAGACAAACATAACTTAATGATCAGAAGAACAGTGATTCACCAAAAAGACGTCTACATTTCTGGACACGGGTTCATTCCAGATAGACGGAAAATTATTTATTTACATTTCCTATTTGATGCGCCTTATGTCTGTCTGTTAGGTGAGCGGTTTGCACACACGTTTGCTTAGACTGTAACGCAGACCGTGGGCTAACTGGACGTAAGCAAATTGCCATAGGACGACGATACTCTCCTAAAAAACAACAGTGGTGGTAAACTCGTGGAGCAGATATACTCTGTGATATGTAATCAAAAGAAGCCCTTTGTACTAAATCTTAAAATGAGATCTTCGGTTTGGTGGATGTTCATATTAGATAAGCAAGAAGTAGTAATTTATCAGGTTTTTTTGAATAAACGTACTGCCGTACAAAGCTTAAATGACAATGAAACGTAAATCATTTAATTAGACAGATACGGGGATTAAGGTGCAAAACGGTATATATTTTAGTGGTATATGATAAAAGTAATTATTCATTCTTGTTCCTTCGGGCACATCTTCTGAGTGCGCTTTCTTTGTGATCTTAAATCACTGTTAATGTTCATCCCAAATGCTAAAAATCAACCAACTAAGATCGACTGATTGTGATTGCACAATTTTACTGGTATGATCACCAGTCCTGGAAAACCGCAATAACATGATACGACTCGTTAAAATTTTGCTGACCAATTATTTGCTCGATTCTCATACACTCAGCGCATGAAATAACAAATCATATTAAATATAGGGGGTCGAAATTTGCCCTGGGCTGTTGAGTGACTCCAGTAAAATTTATGCCCCCGATTCTGCGTAACTGGTGCTCCACATCCATGGAACCGTGGACCATAACAATGGTAAGTACCACTGATCGTGGTAATCTCCTTTTAGAAGCGTCATGATTAATCGGCTGTAACGTCGTTTAGTTTGCGTAATCTAGCACTGACAACGGGGTGTCTGTACTCCACATTTCGTACAACTTCACTTGAATAGACCGGAAATAGACCAGATTGTTACAATTCCATTTAGATGGAGTGAGAAAATTACTCAGGATGTGAACGGTGAATTTACGAAACCTTAACAAAAAGAAGTTTTTGGAACGTCGGTTTGGTTCGTGGGTCTTGTTTATGGCTTGACGAGGCCACCTGGCTGAAGATAGAAAGTATCCAATTTAGACTGCAAATTAAGCGCTAGCAATCAGCAATAAAATTGACCAATCTACTACAGTCCCACGGTGTTGTCACCTGGACAATGGTGCTTCCTTCGATAATCCGACCTCCAGAATTTTGATCACAACTGTTTCCTGTGTATATGATTCAACGGTGCCTGCAATTCAGCATGGCCATCAAATCAAAATGATTCACCAGAAATGGGCTGAAAAGCTCCCGTTAATTCCATATTGAAGCGCCAGCCCATTCTTTAACTATTCCACCACACGTCCCGTGAGTTATTTCAATGGATCCGAATTGATTGTTTAGAGTGAATATCTTGCATTCGAAATCTTTCTTTGATGAAATACTTTTTTCCACTTATTACTTTCCGTTTGTTCATTCACAGTTCTTCGATTACTTAGCTTCCCAGCTAAACGGTGTTCCGACGTAGCAATGAAAACCACTACAAGGTTTTTGATTGTTTTGGCTTTTTAAGTCAAAAAACTATCCAGTACTGTCATACGACTCAACTGCGTCAGTGTAATGCAAGTAGTTTAAAAAGCAAACATTATTTTTCCAATGTTCCCGCACCCTAGTGAGCATTCATTTTAAATTCCTCTTTAGTCAAATGTTGTCCGACCGTCTTGGACACAGGTTATAGACGTGCTCCTGTTTTAAGGCGTTTCCCGGAGGATGACTCAACATTGTTGTAGACACACGTACGTTTAGGGAGGGACCTTGGTTAAACCGCAGAAGACAATAGCTGTCACAAATGTCCAGGAATGTCCCTAGGCCAACGTTTACTTGCACACCGGCAGACGGTCACACTTTGCTGCTGTTCTTTTTCCGGTTTGGAGTTTACAACGACCAGTTCGCAATAGCCACTATTCCCCTCTATTTTCGCTATCCAGTACCGCGGTATTCAGTCAATTGATCGATGGATTCATTGATATTGTGGCGCACTACATTCTCGTCAGACTTGCACATGTCCAAAAACTTACCAGCAAGCTGCGTCGTGGAACTGGACAGTAACATAGATTTTTAAAGCAATTAATCACAAAAAACAGCTGTAGACAACTGACCATTGTTTTAAACAACCAACGTCCGCCATCCCATTCGAATCCTGGGCGAGAAACTTCATCATGGAGTGACTGCTTGCTGATTTGTCCTTGTACCTTTCTGGAGTATTCGGCCTAACTCTTACTAGTCAGTCATGTGGTTCTCTGTTTTCTACTGGCTGATGGGCGTCTCCCTAAGCTCGCTGTTGGCGCATCGGATTATTGAAAGAAAAACACTTCTTGAAGATAACTAAAAGAAAAACAGTGATTTCTCATGGATGGTGGGGTATTTTCGGTCTTGTTTACGGTGGCCTGAGCTTACGTATCACTGTAAAACCTGCATCACTTTCAAAAGTATTCAGGTGCTTTGTCATTGGGGGTCTAGTCTTCAGTAGCCGATACTGATCACATCCATGTTTTCATTGGTTGTTTTCCTACCATACTTGTCTATCCTCGGTAGTTTTTTTTTTCAAATTGTAACTACTTGTGGATGCTAACCGATGAGCTTGGCTTTTGTCACAAAGCTTCTTCAGTTAAGTTTTTTTGTTTCATCAGAAGCGAAAATTCTAACGTACGAAAATCGTGATTAAAAACACGTCCAACTCCACCAGCTATCAGTACACGACAAAAGTGTAGGAATCCCCTCATTTTTCCAAATAGCTTACTTATATTGTCTAGAACTCGATATCTGATCAAGTGATTAATATTGGGTGCAATACGGGACTTCAAATTTCGAAACAGAACCGCCTGCCATGTGCTCTGTATAACAGAAAACGTGGAAAAGCCGTGATAAAATTACAGCTCGATGCTTACTGTTGGTACTTCAAATGGGACGGGATTGTCATATTTCTAGACCACTTCGATACATCGTACCATTTTTGTTGGCCTTGTATTCCGACCAAATTTTCGTCTCTAGTACGAGCCTTAGTCGTTCCAGTCGCTGGTGCTCATCCCGGGGGCCCGCTCCCGTCGACTTAACGGCAGACCTCGATCGACCATATCTCAATTAAATATCAGTAGAGGGGGCCAGTCGTCTTGGGGCATTCCCGGTCAGTGCGACCGCGGGATAGATTGCGCCGAGCCTTGGTGGGCACATTAAAACGCACGGTTTTTATCAAACATACCTTGAATTTCACTGACAGTGAGGCGTAGCGTGACTCGTCATGTCGTGACATCCCGGTTGGTAAGACGCACAATGAACCTTGAATTTGTACGAGACGTGGATCTCTTGGACCCTAATCCGGTAGCCTAAAAGCACCTACACGAGTCAATCCATTGGTTACATTTTTCATACTATTTTGCCATACCATCGACTGAGCACCTCGACTCATCTTCCAGCTATATCCGGCCTCAGAGGACGGCGTAGAACGAGGTAGTCGTTCTATGGTCATGCGCACAATATGTACCAACCACCTTAAACTATTCTGATTCAGTGCCTGTTCTAAATATCGAACCTTAGGACCCCAATACCTTACTCCTAACCTCCGAGTTACTCCCAAAACTCCCACCACATTCTGCCAATACCGAAAGTCTTCGCATATATTCTGCTCTCATCAGCCATGTTTCGCAGCCCTCAATAGTGTGGCTTATACTCGATTTAGGCGGATGTTATTTCGATGCCACGGATGCTTCAAACCAGTGAATCCCAATCGAACGTTCTGTTTTGCTCGAAGACATTTCAGCCAATATCTGACCACCAGGTGAGAAAACTACCGAAGCAAGTAAATCTATCCATCGCCACCCAATTGTTCGCCTGCAAAAACGAGATTGGGCTTCGAGAAAATTCAGTTCTACGACAGCATTTTACACTTCGAGGATGCAAAACGCATCCCATGCATACCTACACTGTTGTTCAGACGACCGAGAAAGACCTGTAACTTGATTGGGTCTTCACTCAATATCACAACACCGAAGCATATTCTAAGTAAAATAGTTCCCTGTCTAAACGAATATCAATGTCACTATTCTCACGTGATTATAGGGCTTTCTCCACAACCATCTCAATGACGAAATTGAAGAGAAGAGATGAAAGGAGACAACCCAGATGGACTACAATTCACATGATGAACTCGGGTGAAAGACCGCCGTAAGCATAAACTGGGCTTCGGTTGTTCGCATGCGGAGACTGGATAGGCGAAATAAATTTCTCTGGCATATCTCTCAGTAAGAGACAGTGCCACAGAATTGCACGACCGACTGAGTCAAATGCCGCTTTCAGATCAAGGAAGACGGGAGACGAGAGTCTACGGAACATTTTTCCATGTTTTGAGATTTACCACAAAGTGAAAATTTGATCAGTGCAACACCGATCGGGACGGAGGCTGACTTGATTCTGCGCATATATCTTTGCCGAATGCTGGATAATCAGCAGGTGATAATGCACGCGAACAGTTTGTATACTATTCCAAATATACCAAACTAATTCCTCTGGTTTTCACATAATGACCTATTACCTTTCTCGTGAGTCGGCGCAGTCACCGAATCACACCCGTCCTTCGGAATTTTTTCTACCTTACCCACATTGATACCAAGAGTTTTGTAAACTGTAATGTTAACACTGGACGAACGTCCTTTCAGAAGCACGGGGACAGTCCATTAGGTTCGGCTGCCTAAAAGCATTTCAGAGAACCCTGATTGCCTCCATTGTTTTCTGGCATGCAGTGCGATTTTGTTTGACGCTTTACAACGCTCATGAGCTGGGGGTTCGCCTAACATTTGTTTGATTCGGTCTAAGAACTGCATGTATTGGTGCTTCTTTGTGCCTGAGGTCGGCAAGGATGACTGTAATTCACGGCGAGTCGTGTTATGGTAACAATATATCATGCACGATGTGAGTGCTGCGAAAAAAGCAACTCTCAATGACCGTGCTGAGAGTCCTGTTATTTGTGTCCGTAGCCTTAGTGAGCAATGTGGCCAAGCTTCCTGCTGTTCGTTTTTCCTACCGGCCTTTATATCACATTTCCGTCTTGTCACGGTCGAACTATCCATGTTCAAACGTATTTCATCGTCATTCGGTCGAATCGGCTGCTTTTTCAGTGCTGAACATGGTTTTATGCTTGACTGTTTTATTTTTCTGGTTTATCGTTGGGTGGGCCTGGAAATGACAACGGGTGCTTTGGGGTTAAACACGAACCGGATCATTTTGGGTACGTTCAAGCGTTCCATTGGCGATTTCGGGCAGAGGTAAGCACAGTGTGGCGATTCCCAGTAAGTCTTGAAGCAATGGACAATGTGTGACGGAGCCATCACCAAGCAGCCGCAAAACGAGCTAGGCAGGCGGAGCTGGGATTGCGGTCATCCACGTATCAACACAACTGGCGAATATTCCCCATGATCTCGTAAGGGTCGATGGTTCAGATGTCCAAACAAACTCCCATGTCTCAAGTAACGAGTCAATAATCGAGACGAGCAAATAAATACTAATGGTTTTCATTTTTTACTTCAATTAAAAAGTCACATTTCGACCGACTGAGAATAAACACCAGATATTGGTGCGTGTGTATGGGGTTTGAGGGGATTCACTGTTCATCCAATTGATATTTTGACACACCGCAAATTGGTCATGTTTCTGGATTGATCAGGTGACTCCAATCTAATTTCGTTTGATATAAGAAGTGTATCTGCTTAAGTTAAAACCTCTGTAACGGTTTTTGCTCATCGATTAAGACATTCAAGCTGGCGAGACGAAGCATTTCCGTGCATCTGATCATGGTGGCAATGCCG
>LUCM01002614.1:22801-59868 GCA_008360955.1 Fasciolopsis buskii | reverse complement strand
ATGGCTAGGATTGGATGGAGTGACCGGGTGAGTTATGTGGAGGTCAGGAATCTAGTACTGGGTGCCAATTCTGAGAATACCCTGCTTCAGCAAATGAAACGTAGTAGACTGTGGTGATCGGGTCACGTGTTGCGTATGGCGAACACTCGCCTACCATATCGTGTTTTATTTTGTGTCCTTCCCAAGGAATGGAAGAAACCATGTGGAGGTCAACAGATTACGTGGCAACGTGGGATGAGAAAATGTACAGCGAACTTACGTAAAGTAGGTGTCTCAGATTTTCGTGATTGGGGTCCGAAAGACTCGTCAACTAGCTGGCTGGCAATACTGAATTATTTGGCAATGAATCGCGAACAGTGGTGACCGTGTTGTCATTTTCTATCGAATCAGAATGATTGAAAAAGTACGTTCGTAAAGTTAAACTGTATTCCCTGTGTTGGCTGCAGCAGCATCTTACCTTTTTCCGCCTGTGTAGGTCGACTCCCTGTTCTCCTTGGATATTCACTCTTTTTATAGAAACTTGTAACTCTAGGGAAAAGGCAGCGGCCAGAGAGGTTTGCCTTGCTGCCTAACGCCTAACGACTTGGTTTCGCGTGCGAGCTACACGTACGTGTAATCCTGTAGATGCCAGTGCACGCACGTGCCTAATTTGGGTGACAGAAATCCGTATAGAGCGACAGTAAGTCAGAGGCGGTAACGGACAAAAAGACTGCGAAATTTCGCCTATAACAAGGGGTTCGAACATCCAGTCTTTTTGAGGTGACACACGCTTGGTTCCAATGAAAATTTGGCGTACGATGCGGTTTTACTCCTTAGATGAACATGTCGCCGACGAAGTCAAAACATCCCACCAATTCACATGACAGTTATGAATCAGGGGCGATCAGACGTGGACCGTCAATTTTTTTCCTTAAAATACATACTCGGAATTCTGAACCTGGGTTGTGACTGGATTTAAACAAGGATTAACACACACTAGAAACGCCAAGCACGATAAAATTTAACAAGGAGATTGTAGCTAGGAAAAGACAATAACTTTATCCCCTGTTCAAAATATTGTGGTTTTTCGACCTTCTGTGTTACAAAAGGAACAGCGTAAAGTCTTGGCATCACTGAGATCCCTCCCTCCCTGGGACATTCTTTTACGTCTCGAACTGTAAGGGCCAGTTCCGAACTCCAGACCATAACTAACAAAGCTGATAACGATTTCGCATCGGATCTTGGGACCATAAGCCAGTCAATAAGGCTCTTCTTCGGAGGTAGAAACGCTATTAACCCCAGCAGCGGACGACAATCCACATGCAGAACAATACGAAGAACTTTGTCTCTACTTAGGTGGTTTTATCAGTCAGCACAATTAATGCTTGGGTTTCACTGATTGTAGAACACAAAAAATGTCGACCATTCTAAACATGAAAGTGTGTAGATGTAGGGGAAAAAGGCCAAGAGTCAGGAACTGAACATCCACCAGTTAAAGCGTTTACCACAATCAATAATGGAAATACGGGGAGGAGGGAAGATGTGTCCATTATTCACGAGGTTATCTCTCTCTCCAACAACAATGCCAGCCGATTAATCTGAGGAGGTATATCGAGAGATCACCTTAGACTAGCAGAAAAATTGAAGATTACAAGAATTTTGGCGGAGTAAAACCACGGGGACTCTAGTCCCGCCGGTGTTTAACTAGTAACCGAACTCGGTCCAGCAGTAGAGTAAACTATGGATACCCTAGACGTCCAGTTTATATTGCCACCTTGTTGTCCGTCCCCACTAGCTCAAGTGAGAATGATCAAAGTCAATCTGCATAAAATCTCGTTCTTTTAAGTGAAATCACCACATACTTATGGGCTACTACGCTTTCGTATTTGAGCTTGTGGCTGCCATTATTTCACCGGCTGTCCGGGTAGCACTTTGATTGGAACATCTTCTTCAGTCCACTTCACCCGATTTAGTTCGTCAAATCCGGAGGCACATCCTGATTGGTTGGTCCAACTCATGATATAGCCTTAGAGTTTGCATAGTCGCACTCCTGCTCTCTGATCGCGCCACTCTATCGGCTGGCAGCTGTTACCCAATGGGGTAACGTGGTCTCAGTCGGTCAGTATTCGCCTGCTATCTGGCAAGATCGGGTTACAGCCGCACCTGTGTATCGATCGCGATTTGTCTGGCACGGCCCAGCGTCACGCACCCATCGATAACCAATGAGATAGCTTTATTAAACTCAGGCGCGATGGCAATTACATTAAAATTCCCTTATACTTTGAAATCCCTACACTGGTATCGTCAGTCCGGAACACCGCAGCCAGGTCCTCCCTAACAAAAAACGTCGTATGATAGCGTGCTATTAATCCGACTGAGCCGAACAACTGCTCTGATCAAAATATCTGCCAAATAGGTCTGCACCAAGCCTAAACCATAATAATTAGATCGAAATTGGGCAGAAAGCGAATCTGAGAAGTACAATAATATCTAAGGGCAACAGTGACACGCGAACGGGTATTTGCTCAAAGTTCTTGGACAAAAACTTACCGGTTACGTGATTGAGTTGTTTTAGAGCCTGGCAGACTGGAGTGCGAAGCAAAAAACGACGACCGTTGTGACGAATGACTGTTGTCCTGAAGAAGAAATATACAAAGTTAAAAAATGTATGATTTAACCAACAGTGGTGATGCTTTAAGGAAACATGCTCAAGATAACAGAACAACGGATCGACTCCCTCATGTTTCTTTACAGCTCAAGACTTCTTTTTCATCATTTCACCTCATTGCTCGCGTGACCATTAGGTCAGATAAATGAACAGATGTAAGTCGTAGCCGTTTGAAAAAACAGTCGATCCTATTCATTCAGGATTATCCGTCTTCACATTCCGGGCACCGCTTGATCGACGTTTTCAAACATTGCTTACCCTTAACCTAGTTTCACCGGCTCGCAGCCGGAGTGTCGTTGCTGATGGTTGGCTCAATTTCCTTGGACAAGAAATCAAAGCTGAATGAACGATGAAGACCAAAGGGAATGAGAGACGCCCTAGGTAACTACAGATTCAGTACCAATTCAGAGTTGCTATAAATAATGTGAAAATCGTCCAGTAACAAATCTGTTCAAACACTGGAATTAAGCACTTCGGATATCAATAGTTTCATTTATGAAAGATTCTCTATCTGATCGAAGAACCAAGACCGGCATTAAAAGTCTAACGATAAAAATCTTGAAAAGTAATGGCTCTAATTATTAGAACCTTATCGTTCCGAAGATGTCATCAATAAACTGAAGCCACATGCCCTTTTACTGACTGCATATCGCCCATCCAAAGACTAAACATTCATGAAGACGCGGATCTGCATGACTCATTGTACCTGCTGATCAGTAAACATTCTTATCCAATGCTGATTCGGTTCACGCAATAGGTTGGAATCGCCTATGTTCAGAGAACCCATCATCTATGAAACCCGAAGATACAATAGTGAAAGGTAACTTCTGACGTTAGATTGTTTCATATGAATCGTGAATTGATATCGGCCCTACAACTATCGTACAATGGTTGTGGTCTTTTTTAACATCTACATGTTGGAAAAACTGTTCGTTAGGGTAATTCCACATTTACAACTTTCTTGTTCATAATTTCGCGGATGCTGATCTTGATTCATCCCCGCTGTCTCTCTCACTCCAGTATAATTTCCCCAGAAGATTTTACTCTGGTTTCCCGTGGCTGCTATTTGAAGTTATCTAAACATAAGCAAGGTTCGCATATTTACAGAAGCTGCTTTCGAAATAGGCTTTTTCATCTGCAACTCTCGGTTGATCAATGCAATCATCTCCCTATGATAGAAAGTCGATTGGCCAGTTCGCCGCCTGTAAACAATCTACATCCTTCTGTTGGACAGCCCTGCCCAAAAGCGAGGTTGAGATGACTGGACAACCGCCAGTGGACTGACGGCACCAACCTATATGTTTTCTGATGAGGCCGCTGAATGGTTGGATTACTGACTATTGGCAGGAGACGTATGCAAGGACGGATAGAAACAATAGGTTTTGGGCAATGCTTGATAAAAACTTCCTGTACTAATAAATTGAGATCATTTGAAGAAGGATGAGTCTTCCGGGTAAGCACAACAAGGGCGACTAAAACAGGCTGAGTTTTACATAAGTCGGTGGATCACACTACCAAATGAACCCTAACCAAAGTAGAGGGACTGGGAGGGTAACAATTCATATCACACTGATTTCATAACCGAACTCACCCACAATGAACCAGTTCATTTAGCTTCTCTCCAAGACGATGATCCAGAGCTGTGATGACACGAAACAAATGAAATGAACGCATCCCATGAACAAAGGGCATCTCATTCACTTCATAACAACCTATTAAATCAATTTGAGGTTGAGATGAACCACGTATAATTCGATTCCAGTGCCTTCTCGTACACTCAGTACTGTCGTAGTTCATTCACGTACGCCCGAAGCATGATAACATTTCTTCTCTAAGAGCAAATGTCCTGATATACGTCCAATTCACTCTGTTGCAATCTTGTACGCATCGTTTAATTAAAAAGTGTTGGGAGCATTGCATTTCTTGTTCATGAGATTTGCCTTCAGGTAAGGTGACAGCACTTCGCGAACAATTTACCCAAACAAGCTGCCTGTAGTCTTGCGGTTATTTGCATGATTTCCTCCAGTTATTTCTCGCTCTAAAAATGTAGCACATTGGTTAGTCCTACCCGTAATTGTAGCTCCACCTCGCACTGATCGACAGTAGCAGGCAATTGTGTCATTGATTTAAGATATTACTTACAGGGTTTCTCTACTAAGGTCCGACAAAAAGTGGTTTCAATGATGAGAACTGAGATCCGATAAATAAGAAACGGACCCAGATATGATAGGCAGAAATCGACATAGAAAAAAACAAAGTCCTAGGAAGAACAAAAAACGGTGTCATCAAGTAGATGAAGAAACAAGAAACAGTAAAGTCATCTGTGATGAGGTTCAATTTCTCTAATGTCGCTAATTATAACATACACCGAACCACATCAATCTTACGTAGCTCGACCAAGGCTACCACAAATTTTCCGTCATTTTATCCGCTTTCGAAACATGCATAACCAGAAATAGAACAAAAGGTTGAAGTTTAACTGTTTTATCCTTGTTAGTTTCATCAGCTGATTCAATTCTTCACCTCAGGTAGCTTGCGCTATAACTGCTCTGGTGTGATATCGGTGTTCAGTCTATCTACTACCCAAAATAAGCAATTCTGGAGTCACCGATTGAGTGAAGTATCCTGGGGGATACGGAAAGCCCGACTGGCTTTTGCCAAAATAGAGCATCCCTGGCGATGATGTGACACATAGCAACTGAACATAGATCGGGTGTGCACTGCAGCGATAAGACTGATCCTGCTATGTGGCGCCGATACGTGATCCTTGTGAATGGAAGATGTGCGAAAAATGCCGACGTTTGATCACCGGCCTCTCCGTAGTATTGAGGTACGGCGCAAGATACTAGACTCCAGAATTCAGTTCTGGAACAGGATATGGACCTTGACAGACTGAGCTAATCATACTTTGCCCACGCCTTCGAATCGCCCAATTTGAAGTACACTACCACACGATGCGGAAAGCAGTTAGAGGATAGGTCAAAAAAGTCGGTCCACAACATGAATATGTGTGGAAACCTAAGTTCATGGACTGGCACGTGTAAGTCCAGTAGGACTTCAGAGCTGGAGTCAACAAGGTTCCACCAGGCGACGGAAAAGGATTAGAGGTGATATGGTTGAATACTGCAATCTCTGGAGTTCTTCGGTTCGAAATCTCTACTCTCCTACATAGCTCTTTCCATATGTTTTCTTACAGATATTCTTTCACTATTCTTCGCCTAGTGATCCGAGTATACGCGAGTGAATTAACAACTACAGCCGAAGCGCATCAATACGGGGTTATCGGTTGTGAAAACTGAGCTGAACTGATAAGAAAGACCTAGATTAATAGAAACAACATATAATAGCAGAGATGTAAACTGAGATGCCATGGGCCATAGAGAGAGCGGGTTGGACTTTATTTGAGTTTTGTACTTTCCGCGTACTGGACAGAAGTTTGCCACATCGCCACCGGAGGGAATTCAAAACTATCACTTGTACTTGTTCTATGTAAAAAACAAATAAAAGTAAGGTAAGCGAGAAGATCAAAACTTTGAAATGCAATACAGTAGTGTATTGATGAACACGGAAAAGTCCAAACAAAGTTTTGATTGGAAGCGAACAGTGAATTCAGATCGAGTACAAATCCCGATTGTGTTCAGCAGCAGTAAAATGTGCGGTCAACTAGGTAAAGCGATGTTTTTAGTTACAAGACACCGTTTCCGCCAAGGAAGGAGTACACGTTCTATCCAAGCCAGACAAGGCGCGATTATGTACACTGATGCTAAGAGTTTTGGCTGGTCCATCGACTACAGATAGCCTGCATGCTATCACATCCTCGCTGCATCATCTGTCACGTACCAGAACATCATATCGGAAAGGAGATCAAGTCTAGAGTTAACGCAATTAAACAAGAAGGGGTACCGCCAGAATTTGGTCGACGGCGCTGATTGATAGGCGCGATGAAGACGCACTAGCAAATGTTGGTCGAATAATTTACCACTTAGAAGAAATGAACCTTAAGCTCGATTGCACCAGTAAATTTTGTATGGAAGCATGCTATATAAATCATCCTTTATGAAGATATATCCGAATCTCATAGATTGGTCTAAATCGGAAAACCGATGGATAATTTTAGGCAGCCGCTGCAAGACCCATTGACACTGGCGTAGACTTATAGAGCAGGAAGACGCAGAGGAAATTGCAAATTGGCAAAAAGGTGGACGTTGATTATGCAAATCGGAAAAAAGGCGACAGTTTTAGATTGATCCATATTGGATGACCAAGAAGATACTGTTACTGAGTTTGAGACACCGGAACCTGGCACACCTTCCAGTTAAGCACAGCTTCCTGTGTTTTCAATAGGTGATTTGGCCTGTATAGTACGGTGAATTGTCTGACATAAACTGGCCGGTTCTGATCAAATAGATAGGGCGTTCACAGCCCTGAAGACTATAGTCTGGGCATACACTCCAAAAGTCATTCTACTACCAAGCACTATACGATTCCTGATATAAAACGAAGCAAAGCGACGTGGTTTGAATGAAGTACACTCAAGAAGCCCTTTTATTCTCGACTTCTGTTGTTCAAAAATTAGCGAACGAATGTCGATTCTGTGCTCACGTCATCGCCTATTTCTATCTACTACAAAATCCGGAGGTTTGAATAGTCGGAATGCAAGGTGGCATCCTGCCTCTTAAGGCAAGCGACAAAGCCCAGATCGACCATACAAGAACCAGCAACAAAAGCCAAGGTTGAATACGAGACAGTCGGACGTACAGAAGCATTCCCCACGAGTTCGACCACGTGTCAGTATAAAGGAAGCCATCCACATGTCTTGGTGGACATTCCGAAAACAAAAGAACAGCTGTTAGATTGTGATAAGCTGCCAAATACGACTTGCCTATCAAAGGTTCAAAATACTCCAAATGAAAGGCTAGCAACGCCACTTGATAACATCATTCGGCATTGGATGCTTACAAAGAATACTTTACTGAATTGTGACCTGATCCGTTGAAAAATCGATATTTTCGGGTTGTTCCTGTGGAGGCCGTATGCTAAGTTAACGCAAACAAGCACATTTTATCTGGCACTGAGCTGCTAATATAACTCAACGCAGGGGTGACGAGACCTGACTGTCTTCCAGTGAATCAAAGATGGAATATGCTACCGTCAACGCAAATTACCGCAAGCTGTTTAGTTTTATCTGCATTACTTGCAGAAAAGAATTCGATGTGAAAACAGTCTGTAAAATTGGGAACTAGCATGTCCAGTCAAGTAACATTTTTTACGTTAAATGGGACATTTTAAAGCTGACATTAGGCATTAAATTTTCCTGCAGCCCTTTGAGACGCATGAAAATCCAAGCTCTAGGACATCCCAAAGACCCCGGGCCCGGATAACCTTTCCCCAGCTCCATTCAAAATTGATGGACTTTAGTTGCAAAGAGAATTCAAGATTCTGCTCTCCAAGATCTGGTACGCTTTATAAGTCGGGTGTGGATATAATCGTTAAGTTGGTCTCCGGCATCGACTGCCCTAGCCATATAGACATTAGCCCAATGCCATTAACGTCGAAACTGTTAGTGTCCATCGTCCCTTAGTGTTGTACAATACGCGCGATGAGCAGGCTGGGTTTCACACCGGTCGTGCGTGTGTCGACCGAGTATTCACCTTCTGGCATTTACTGGAGCACTATTGCACTTCTTAAAGACCAACGATCATTGTGTCTTAGACATTTGACAGACATCTGATTCCGTCAATAGAATTGCACTATGGGACCATAGGCTGAAGAAAGGAGTGTCTATGGGGTAAGCATCGGCCCTCAGAGATTTGTACAAGCCATGGCCGGCAGCGTAACGCGATTGGGCTACCCCTGTGCTGGATTGTCGTGGACAGCATGGACAACGTCGTTGTGTCCATTCGCTTAAGGACGTATTGGAAATTTGGCATCGAATCAACTAAATGTCGCGGATTCGGACAAAGTATCCAACACAAACGAGCAAAACCTTGATGGAAGAGTAAGAGAAAAAATAGCCAATGACGACAATTAGATGGAACTAGGGTGACTGCGAAATCACTAAAAACCCGACCCTCTAATTCTCACCCAAAGAAAAACAAATCCCTCTAACGAAAGGCGGTGGACTCCAAAGGTTACAACGAGCAAACAAGCCCTGCCGCGTTAGGCCAAAGAAAGGGCTGGATAAGTTTGGTCAAACAATGAAGATGTTAATAGCAGCCGATGATTCCGGCAGTCTTTTCCGGTCCATCTAATATACTTTAAATGGGCTCTGCAAGTCCGTTCTGCATGTTGCAACAGGCCAGTTCAGATCACAAAAGAGTAGTAAACAAGGACTAAGGCAAACCACCTTACTCAACTTCTTATAGCGACTTATCAACCAAACAACAAACATAGAGCGGAAATGCAAATCCGTTATGTACAATAAAAATCGCTGAGGCAGTCAACCAACAGAGCAGAAAACCCGCCGTGGAGGACAGTATACGATGAGAAACCAACAAAACTTGCATGTCTTCATTGATTACCAGGCAGCATTACTTAGCTTTATCGACATGATATATATCCAAGCAACTGGATGAATATTCATTTTGCCACTCGTTTCCAAGAAAGGTAACAAACGAGTTGCCAGAAAACTTCAACATATTTGCAAAGAACTTTTGGTTATTGTTCGGTTGCTGATCGCTTCCAGTGGTGCAAGATCACCGCATTGGAAGATTTTCGACGTGCCAGGCATTGTTTTGACCAAAAATTACACATCGCGCAAGATGTTGGAACCTTGTTATATATTTCGACACTTAAATTTCCCGGTGATGTTCTGTTCGGCGATGCCTCAGCCACCGTGCAACAAACTCTCGATCGAATCAGTCTTTACATCACGAAGCACAGCCTCGAAATTAACGCTATCAAAGGCAAAAGCTTTTTCGATATTTCTAGGTCCGTTTTACCTCTAACCAGAGGCCGCCGCATACGAATGAAAGTAAGTCATGCGATTTTATCCCATATTCCAAGATTTCATTAGCTCACGCTAGTTCTTCCCCAAGATGTTTTGTCTTGCAAGCTATGGAGTATTGAGCTTCCACAAAAATAATGCCCCGAGAATTTAATATGGAAAATTTGGCTGGCAATCAATACCGAAAAGTAGTTTAGATTGTGCAAAACAAAAATCGCAGCAGAAGTTATTCAAGATGACGATTGCCACCGAATTAGATGGCGATATAACTGAAGACGGAATAGTATATTTCCGGATTCCAATCGCCCCGACGAAGGGTAGCGAGTGCCCTATCACCGTCCTCCGGGCACGTTACCAAGCCCGATCCAATCGGGATTTCCCGCTGTTGCCTTGACAGATATATGTATCGTTTTCACACAAGCACCCGTCATTTAATTTGTGATAAAATAGGAGACGAGAAGGCAAATGGAAAATCATGACGGCTTAATCACAAGGGTGATCGCAATTATACATAGAATTACGGAGATCGGTAGATTTGGTTCGCTGGCACACAAGGTGGTATGAACAGATGATCACATGAAGGACGTATCACGTGGTCGGAAACACTAACATCAATTTTAACGTTTTTGACTGTTCTGCGTTTCCTTCTGTTTATTTGCTTGGTGTATTTAATTAAATGCAATTATATGCAGCCGACGATGATCCAAAACGTATTCGTTACTATTCAAATGCAGTCCCAGTTAATCTTTCTCAAAAATTTAAGTATGTCTATGCAGAACACATCTATTTAGAACAATGGAAACAGCGAGTGCGTGATTGGTTGCTACCTGCCTCCTACTGCAAATATGCCATCGATCAAAACCTTTAAACCAATCGGCAATGTCACTGTCACATTTCAACATGAAAGCTTGAAAATCAAATGAAATATAGGTCACTGTGCTACAAATGCTAAAATAAAATGCATAAATGCGAAGTCGGCTAACTGCTTTAATTACGCGTTGCCTGTGGGAACGGTTTTCATTTCTACGAGAAATTGTGTTCCTATCTTGTCGAAAGAGACCGATTTTTACCCGGTTAAGAATGACTTTACAACTTCTGTCAGAAGTAAGCCACCACGGAGGGCAAAAAGCGAAACTTTATTAATGATTGGTGTCCTAGTCAGCAGTATTTCAGGTCGAAATCAATTGACTGATTCGTTAAACACTAGAAGCTAAACGAACAAGAAAATGCAAAAATTGCGATTGTAGAAAACCACAATTGCTGTTTTGGACCCAATCATCTCAATTTTCGTGACACTAAACAATTAATTTGTTTTTCTCCGTCATAGAAACCTTCGGTGAGCCTAAATGCTACTGGATTACCATTTTGAGCCACGTTCGGAATAGACCAAACTACCGAATATTTGTCTTTGCTCGAAATGCATGAATGCAAGCTTATGCGATAGTTGGCTGCTTTAACAGAGTGATTAGTCACATCATTGGTCAACGAAGTCATGCATATGCACGTAAACGACGCGCGCAAGCAGGTGGCATGAGTCATAAGGAAAAGATGTGGGGAACGTTAATAGTCGGTAGCGGAAGTTGCAAGTATGACTCATGCCCATGATGCCTACGGCAATCCACAGCGGATGCAAGACGCGTGACTATGAACCTAAAGAGAATGGCTCACAAACGCAAAACTAAATGTGAATCTCAAACAAGGTAAAACTCATTTTGTGTATTCACATGCCGTCCAAAATTTAAGCATTTTGCGGGAAACTAAGGCCTATCGTTTTAAACAATAGATAGATAGATAGATAGATATCAAAAGTCGTTGCGTAAGTGGCGTTCGCCAAAGCTTTCGACCCCTATTTCACTGTTAACGAGTAGTACGGCCTCTCATACTGTGTTGAAAAGTCCTTTAACTGTAAAAAAACACTAGGAAAACGACTCTAATGGTTATCTGTGCTACAGAAATCGAAATCACACAGAACCTAAATGTACCGAAAGTCCTGACTGTTAACTGATCACTGATGGAGTGAGTACACGAAAGACACTCCCAAAAGACAAACTGAACGTCATCAAAAAGCGCAAAAGTTGCATCAAGATCGCTGGTAAACCAGAAGAATCAAGAGAAAAGCAATCGTTTGAAACACCGACCAGAACAACTGGTTTACCACAACAAGAACGATGAAGAAGTTAACAAAATCAGCGAACATCAAAGCTATAAAGGATTGCGAAGCAAGAAAAACAATCGCAGTGGGTTATATGCCCTTTGGAGTAGCGATTTCCAAATAGCTATGATTTGCCCAGTTTAACTGTGTGATAGACAATGCATCTCCCCTCCCAACACGGCATGAACAAGTCAACTCTCACTGAAAACACATGTAGTGAACATTCCATTCGCAGCCTAAGCTAAACCTCGAAATACTTTTCACATTTTCGTGAATATTATTTCAGTTAGATGAAAAGGAAGTCATTACTGTTGTCGACTTGCGGCCACAAAGCTTAAAAACTATACTCCGTTGACCCTGTAGCAACCGCAGCCGAAGTAAGGGAGTTAGACTGAAACCACGATCGTATGCATCATGACATCCACAAGATAGTAACCCACTACCATCTTGGATATCGTCACACTAAGAAGAAAGAAAAGAGGATCAAGATCTTGCCAGGAAAAGTTCAAATTGAAAGGAATCACCGACAGGTGGGACCTGTGAGAGCAAATGAAACGAAAGTACATTATACATGAAGTTACTTGTCGATGAGAGATGGACTTTGTCAGAAATTTCACTACTGATTTGACAAGGCCTGGTGAATAACCTTGAAGTTCTGTGACATTCTTCGCGAACTTTAGGCTAGAAATATATACAAAATTAGCGAGTGAAAAAGTAATAAAAATTAGAATGAAACCCGATAGTTTCGCGTCAAAGACGAGCTTCCTCTAGTAATAGTAAACACTCCAGGACGACAAAGTAAGACGAATCAGAAGCTTTTGTCGTCAGGCACATAGAGCAAGCGTGTTGGAGGCAGCATCCACTGAGTTTTGGGAAATACCAAACAAAAGCGGCTGGGTATCCGCTTCATGTTAACTGACATCAATATGCAGCACCCAAACAACATTGTGAAGCCGCTCCACTGAGATAGAGCTTGGGATTCACAGGATCGTACGAAGGGAAAGTCGGGAATATTAGATGATACGGTTGAGCGCTGCAGTCAGAAATGGACCTGCATCTTAAATCTTCCTCTATATGACACGGCTATGAACTACTTTTAGTTCATTTGTCCAAACCGAAGCGCAACGATGCAAAGCAAACCGCCGAAAAAACTGGATTGAGCAGAAGAGCTGCTCATAGATATTCGTGGTTAAGCTGCGGTCAGTACACTGGAAATCAACTTCACATATAATGCAACAACGCGGAAAAAGTGAGGAAAACGGTATTTTTCTCTTACGAACGAAATATGTTGATGCGTTTTGATGGTATTTTACGGGACAACAGAGCTCAACAAACAAGCCGACAGTCTCTGAGCGCTGTGAACGTGGCATGCCGATATTCCATTCGATTCGGGAATAAACGCCATCAGAAATTGAGTACATGGAAAGTGTGGCACGCTGGACGGAGCGCCTTGAGACAATTTAGTTGCAATTCAATGTTAGCCATTTCCATAGCTATCCCGCTACACGTCCCGAGGCCTGTTTCAACAGATCCAAGACTTCGAACTGCATAAAGCGCCGACTCCGATGGCCTTTCCCCAGCACCATTTAATAATGGAGACATAGGACTGGTCAGAATACTTTAAATTTTGTTTTCTAAGGTCTGGGTTTTTAAGAAAATCCTATCTTTATGGAAGGAATTGATTGTTATTGCCATCTTCAGGAAGGGCTGCGCAAAGCATACAAGTATTAGCCTGTTCCCGATAACACCAAAGCTTCAAGCGTCCGTCATTCATTCTTTACAGTTTATCCAAAACGCGTGAAGATCAAACTCGTGAGAGACAGGTTGGGGTTCGCACCGATTGTGGATGCACCCATCAAATCTCCACCCCCCAACTGTTGTTGGAGCACGGTTTTGCATTCCGAACATCAACGATCATTATGTTTGCAGAAAATCGCTCACCACTGGGCTCCGTTGACCGATATGCATTACTGCACTGTGTGTTGACAAATGGGGCAGTTGAGAAGTATTTGCCGGTCCTCAAGGAGTTGTGCCATCTTACCTGAGGTCGAATGAGCGTTTGTGGCCAGCTTTTATCAATCTTGGTTGTCTTCAGTAGAGTACGATAAGGCTGTCGTGTATCCGTATTTCTTTTCAACTTTCCTATAGAGGATGTTGTACAGAACGCTTTATGTCGTCTGGACGACGGAGCTGAACTCTATTCCGAGAACAAAGTGCCTGACTTAGAGCATACCGACAACATGGTCGCTCTAAATGAAGATCCTTCGATAGCGACAGCGGTTAGTTTTTCCTCACTTCCTAATCGGAGCCCCGGGGATGAGCGCTCCAGCTGGTTGGAGACAATGGGAGACGTCGCTTAGAATCGAAGGCAGTAGTATGAATATTGCATGTCCTTTGTGCAGAAGTCGCATCCCGTAAGAAACAAGTAAAATAGAAGAAAATACGAAATATGAAGGGTGAAAATCCAAAAAAAACTATCTTCATATAGTTAATTACTTCTCGTTTTTCATTCATTTTCCGCATGATTCTATTTAAATATTGTCGCGTTGACAGTACATTAATTTTTCAACCTGTTGTGATGCGTATATACATATATATATATATATATATGTATATACGCATCACAACAGGTTGAAAAATTAATGTACTGTCAACGCGACAATATTTAAATAGAATCATGCGGAAAATGAATGAAAAACGAGAAGTAATTAACTATATGAAGATAGTTTTTTTTGGATTTTCACCCTTCATATTTCGTATTTTCTTCTATTTTACTTGTTTCTTACGGGATGCGACTTCTGCACAAAGGACATGCAATATTCATACTACTGCCTTCGATTCTAAGCGACGTCTCCCATTGTCTCCAACCAGCTGGAGCGCTCATCCCCGGGGCTCCGATTAGGAAGTGAGGAAAAACTAACCGCTGTCGCTATCGAAGGATCTTCATTTAGAGCGACCATGTTGTCGGTATGCTCTAAGTCAGGCACTTTGTTCTCGGAATAGAGTTCAGCTCCGTCGTCCAGACGACATAAAGCGTTCTGTACAACATCCTCTATAGGAAAGTTGAAAAGAAATACGGATACACGACAGCCTTATCGTACTCTACTGAAGACAACCAAGATTGATAAAAGCTGGCCACAAACGCTCATTCGACCTCAGGTAAGATGGCACAACTCCTTGAGGACCGGCAAATACTTCTCAACTGCCCCATTTGTCAACACACAGTGCAGTAATGCATATCGGTCAACGGAGCCCAGTGGTGAGCGATTTTCTGCAAACATAATGATCGTTGATGTTCGGAATGCAAAACCGTGCTCCAACAACAGTTGGGGGGTGGAGATTTGATGGGTGCATCCACAATCGGTGCGAACCCCAACCTGTCTCTCACGAGTTTGATCTTCACGCGTTTTGGATAAACTGTAAAGAATGAATGACGGACGCTTGAAGCTTTGGTGTTATCGGGAACAGGCTAATACTTGTATGCTTTGCGCAGCCCTTCCTGAAGATGGCAATAACAATCAATTCCTTCCATAAAGATAGGATTTTCTTAAAAACCCAGACCTTAGAAAACAAAATTTAAAGTATTCTGACCAGTCCTATGTCTCCATTATTAAATGGTGCTGGGGAAAGGCCATCGGAGTCGGCGCTTTATGCAGTTCGAAGTCTTGGATCTGTTGAAACAGGCCTCGGGACGTGTAGCGGGATAGCTATGGAAATGGCTAACATTGAATTGCAACTAAATTGTCTCAAGGCGCTCCGTCCAGCGTGCCACACTTTCCATGTACTCAATTTCTGATGGCGTTTATTCCCGAATCGAATGGAATATCGGCATGCCACGTTCACAGCGCTCAGAGACTGTCGGCTTGTTTGTTGAGCTCTGTTGTCCCGTAAAATACCATCAAAACGCATCAACATATTTCGTTCGTAAGAGAAAAATACCGTTTTCCTCACTTTTTCCGCGTTGTTGCATTATATGTGAAGTTGATTTCCAGTGTACTGACCGCAGCTTAACCACGAATATCTATGAGCAGCTCTTCTGCTCAATCCAGTTTTTTCGGCGGTTTGCTTTGCATCGTTGCGCTTCGGTTTGGACAAATGAACTAAAAGTAGTTCATAGCCGTGTCATATAGAGGAAGATTTAAGATGCAGGTCCATTTCTGACTGCAGCGCTCAACCGTATCATCTAATATTCCCGACTTTCCCTTCGTACGATCCTGTGAATCCCAAGCTCTATCTCAGTGGAGCGGCTTCACAATGTTGTTTGGGTGCTGCATATTGATGTCAGTTAACATGAAGCGGATACCCAGCCGCTTTTGTTTGGTATTTCCCAAAACTCAGTGGATGCTGCCTCCAACACGCTTGCTCTATGTGCCTGACGACAAAAGCTTCTGATTCGTCTTACTTTGTCGTCCTGGAGTGTTTACTATTACTAGAGGAAGCTCGTCTTTGACGCGAAACTATCGGGTTTCATTCTAATTTTTATTACTTTTTCACTCGCTAATTTTGTATATATTTCTAGCCTAAAGTTCGCGAAGAATGTCACAGAACTTCAAGGTTATTCACCAGGCCTTGTCAAATCAGTAGTGAAATTTCTGACAAAGTCCATCTCTCATCGACAAGTAACTTCATGTATAATGTACTTTCGTTTCATTTGCTCTCACAGGTCCCACCTGTCGGTGATTCCTTTCAATTTGAACTTTTCCTGGCAAGATCTTGATCCTCTTTTCTTTCTTCTTAGTGTGACGATATCCAAGATGGTAGTGGGTTACTATCTTGTGGATGTCATGATGCATACGATCGTGGTTTCAGTCTAACTCCCTTACTTCGGCTGCGGTTGCTACAGGGTCAACGGAGTATAGTTTTTAAGCTTTGTGGCCGCAAGTCGACAACAGTAATGACTTCCTTTTCATCTAACTGAAATAATATTCACGAAAATGTGAAAAGTATTTCGAGGTTTAGCTTAGGCTGCGAATGGAATGTTCACTACATGTGTTTTCAGTGAGAGTTGACTTGTTCATGCCGTGTTGGGAGGGGAGATGCATTGTCTATCACACAGTTAAACTGGGCAAATCATAGCTATTTGGAAATCGCTACTCCAAAGGGCATATAACCCACTGCGATTGTTTTTCTTGCTTCGCAATCCTTTATAGCTTTGATGTTCGCTGATTTTGTTAACTTCTTCATCGTTCTTGTTGTGGTAAACCAGTTGTTCTGGTCGGTGTTTCAAACGATTGCTTTTCTCTTGATTCTTCTGGTTTACCAGCGATCTTGATGCAACTTTTGCGCTTTTTGATGACGTTCAGTTTGTCTTTTGGGAGTGTCTTTCGTGTACTCACTCCATCAGTGATCAGTTAACAGTCAGGACTTTCGGTACATTTAGGTTCTGTGTGATTTCGATTTCTGTAGCACAGATAACCATTAGAGTCGTTTTCCTAGTGTTTTTTTACAGTTAAAGGACTTTTCAACACAGTATGAGAGGCCGTACTACTCGTTAACAGTGAAATAGGGGTCGAAAGCTTTGGCGAACGCCACTTACGCAACGACTTTTGATATCTATCTATCTATCTATCTATTGTTTAAAACGATAGGCCTTAGTTTCCCGCAAAATGCTTAAATTTTGGACGGCATGTGAATACACAAAATGAGTTTTACCTTGTTTGAGATTCACATTTAGTTTTGCGTTTGTGAGCCATTCTCTTTAGGTTCATAGTCACGCGTCTTGCATCCGCTGTGGATTGCCGTAGGCATCATGGGCATGAGTCATACTTGCAACTTCCGCTACCGACTATTAACGTTCCCCACATCTTTTCCTTATGACTCATGCCACCTGCTTGCGCGCGTCGTTTACGTGCATATGCATGACTTCGTTGACCAATGATGTGACTAATCACTCTGTTAAAGCAGCCAACTATCGCATAAGCTTGCATTCATGCATTTCGAGCAAAGACAAATATTCGGTAGTTTGGTCTATTCCGAACGTGGCTCAAAATGGTAATCCAGTAGCATTTAGGCTCACCGAAGGTTTCTATGACGGAGAAAAACAAATTAATTGTTTAGTGTCACGAAAATTGAGACGATTGGGTCCAAAACAGCAATTGTGGTTTTCTACAATCGCAATTTTTGCATTTTCTTGTTCGTTTAGCTTCTAGTGTTTAACGAATCAGTCAATTGATTTCGACCTGAAATACTGCTGACTAGGACACCAATCATTAATAAAGTTTCGCTTTTTGCCCTCCGTGGTGGCTTACTTCTGACAGAAGTTGTAAAGTCATTCTTAACCGGGTAAAAATCGGTCTCTTTCGACAAGATAGGAACACAATTTCTCGTAGAAATGAAAACCGTTCCCACAGGCAACGCGTAATTAAAGCAGTTAGCCGACTTCGCATTTATGCATTTTATTTTAGCATTTGTAGCACAGTGACCTATATTTCATTTGATTTTCAAGCTTTCATGTTGAAATGTGACAGTGACATTGCCGATTGGTTTAAAGGTTTTGATCGATGGCATATTTGCAGTAGGAGGCAGGTAGCAACCAATCACGCACTCGCTGTTTCCATTGTTCTAAATAGATGTGTTCTGCATAGACATACTTAAATTTTTGAGAAAGATTAACTGGGACTGCATTTGAATAGTAACGAATACGTTTTGGATCATCGTCGGCTGCATATAATTGCATTTAATTAAATACACCAAGCAAATAAACAGAAGGAAACGCAGAACAGTCAAAAACGTTAAAATTGATGTTAGTGTTTCCGACCACGTGATACGTCCTTCATGTGATCATCTGTTCATACCACCTTGTGTGCCAGCGAACCAAATCTACCGATCTCCGTAATTCTATGTATAATTGCGATCACCCTTGTGATTAAGCCGTCATGATTTTCCATTTGCCTTCTCGTCTCCTATTTTATCACAAATTAAATGACGGGTGCTTGTGTGAAAACGATACATATATCTGTCAAGGCAACAGCGGGAAATCCCGATTGGATCGGGCTTGGTAACGTGCCCGGAGGACGGTGATAGGGCACTCGCTACCCTTCGTCGGGGCGATTGGAATCCGGAAATATACTATTCCGTCTTCAGTTATATCGCCATCTAATTCGGTGGCAATCGTCATCTTGAATAACTTCTGCTGCGATTTTTGTTTTGCACAATCTAAACTACTTTTCGGTATTGATTGCCAGCCAAATTTTCCATATTAAATTCTCGGGGCATTATTTTTGTGGAAGCTCAATACTCCATAGCTTGCAAGACAAAACATCTTGGGGAAGAACTAGCGTGAGCTAATGAAATCTTGGAATATGGGATAAAATCGCATGACTTACTTTCATTCGTATGCGGCGGCCTCTGGTTAGAGGTAAAACGGACCTAGAAATATCGAAAAAGCTTTTGCCTTTGATAGCGTTAATTTCGAGGCTGTGCTTCGTGATGTAAAGACTGATTCGATCGAGAGTTTGTTGCACGGTGGCTGAGGCATCGCCGAACAGAACATCACCGGGAAATTTAAGTGTCGAAATATATAACAAGGTTCCAACATCTTGCGCGATGTGTAATTTTTGGTCAAAACAATGCCTGGCACGTCGAAAATCTTCCAATGCGGTGATCTTGCACCACTGGAAGCGATCAGCAACCGAACAATAACCAAAAGTTCTTTGCAAATATGTTGAAGTTTTCTGGCAACTCGTTTGTTACCTTTCTTGGAAACGAGTGGCAAAATGAATATTCATCCAGTTGCTTGGATATATATCATGTCGATAAAGCTAAGTAATGCTGCCTGGTAATCAATGAAGACATGCAAGTTTTGTTGGTTTCTCATCGTATACTGTCCTCCACGGCGGGTTTTCTGCTCTGTTGGTTGACTGCCTCAGCGATTTTTATTGTACATAACGGATTTGCATTTCCGCTCTATGTTTGTTGTTTGGTTGATAAGTCGCTATAAGAAGTTGAGTAAGGTGGTTTGCCTTAGTCCTTGTTTACTACTCTTTTGTGATCTGAACTGGCCTGTTGCAACATGCAGAACGGACTTGCAGAGCCCATTTAAAGTATATTAGATGGACCGGAAAAGACTGCCGGAATCATCGGCTGCTATTAACATCTTCATTGTTTGACCAAACTTATCCAGCCCTTTCTTTGGCCTAACGCGGCAGGGCTTGTTTGCTCGTTGTAACCTTTGGAGTCCACCGCCTTTCGTTAGAGGGATTTGTTTTTCTTTGGGTGAGAATTAGAGGGTCGGGTTTTTAGTGATTTCGCAGTCACCCTAGTTCCATCTAATTGTCGTCATTGGCTATTTTTTCTCTTACTCTTCCATCAAGGTTTTGCTCGTTTGTGTTGGATACTTTGTCCGAATCCGCGACATTTAGTTGATTCGATGCCAAATTTCCAATACGTCCTTAAGCGAATGGACACAACGACGTTGTCCATGCTGTCCACGACAATCCAGCACAGGGGTAGCCCAATCGCGTTACGCTGCCGGCCATGGCTTGTACAAATCTCTGAGGGCCGATGCTTACCCCATAGACACTCCTTTCTTCAGCCTATGGTCCCATAGTGCAATTCTATTGACGGAATCAGATGTCTGTCAAATGTCTAAGACACAATGATCGTTGGTCTTTAAGAAGTGCAATAGTGCTCCAGTAAATGCCAGAAGGTGAATACTCGGTCGACACACGCACGACCGGTGTGAAACCCAGCCTGCTCATCGCGCGTATTGTACAACACTAAGGGACGATGGACACTAACAGTTTCGACGTTAATGGCATTGGGCTAATGTCTATATGGCTAGGGCAGTCGATGCCGGAGACCAACTTAACGATTATATCCACACCCGACTTATAAAGCGTACCAGATCTTGGAGAGCAGAATCTTGAATTCTCTTTGCAACTAAAGTCCATCAATTTTGAATGGAGCTGGGGAAAGGTTATCCGGGCCCGGGGTCTTTGGGATGTCCTAGAGCTTGGATTTTCATGCGTCTCAAAGGGCTGCAGGAAAATTTAATGCCTAATGTCAGCTTTAAAATGTCCCATTTAACGTAAAAAATGTTACTTGACTGGACATGCTAGTTCCCAATTTTACAGACTGTTTTCACATCGAATTCTTTTCTGCAAGTAATGCAGATAAAACTAAACAGCTTGCGGTAATTTGCGTTGACGGTAGCATATTCCATCTTTGATTCACTGGAAGACAGTCAGGTCTCGTCACCCCTGCGTTGAGTTATATTAGCAGCTCAGTGCCAGATAAAATGTGCTTGTTTGCGTTAACTTAGCATACGGCCTCCACAGGAACAACCCGAAAATATCGATTTTTCAACGGATCAGGTCACAATTCAGTAAAGTATTCTTTGTAAGCATCCAATGCCGAATGATGTTATCAAGTGGCGTTGCTAGCCTTTCATTTGGAGTATTTTGAACCTTTGATAGGCAAGTCGTATTTGGCAGCTTATCACAATCTAACAGCTGTTCTTTTGTTTTCGGAATGTCCACCAAGACATGTGGATGGCTTCCTTTATACTGACACGTGGTCGAACTCGTGGGGAATGCTTCTGTACGTCCGACTGTCTCGTATTCAACCTTGGCTTTTGTTGCTGGTTCTTGTATGGTCGATCTGGGCTTTGTCGCTTGCCTTAAGAGGCAGGATGCCACCTTGCATTCCGACTATTCAAACCTCCGGATTTTGTAGTAGATAGAAATAGGCGATGACGTGAGCACAGAATCGACATTCGTTCGCTAATTTTTGAACAACAGAAGTCGAGAATAAAAGGGCTTCTTGAGTGTACTTCATTCAAACCACGTCGCTTTGCTTCGTTTTATATCAGGAATCGTATAGTGCTTGGTAGTAGAATGACTTTTGGAGTGTATGCCCAGACTATAGTCTTCAGGGCTGTGAACGCCCTATCTATTTGATCAGAACCGGCCAGTTTATGTCAGACAATTCACCGTACTATACAGGCCAAATCACCTATTGAAAACACAGGAAGCTGTGCTTAACTGGAAGGTGTGCCAGGTTCCGGTGTCTCAAACTCAGTAACAGTATCTTCTTGGTCATCCAATATGGATCAATCTAAAACTGTCGCCTTTTTTCCGATTTGCATAATCAACGTCCACCTTTTTGCCAATTTGCAATTTCCTCTGCGTCTTCCTGCTCTATAAGTCTACGCCAGTGTCAATGGGTCTTGCAGCGGCTGCCTAAAATTATCCATCGGTTTTCCGATTTAGACCAATCTATGAGATTCGGATATATCTTCATAAAGGATGATTTATATAGCATGCTTCCATACAAAATTTACTGGTGCAATCGAGCTTAAGGTTCATTTCTTCTAAGTGGTAAATTATTCGACCAACATTTGCTAGTGCGTCTTCATCGCGCCTATCAATCAGCGCCGTCGACCAAATTCTGGCGGTACCCCTTCTTGTTTAATTGCGTTAACTCTAGACTTGATCTCCTTTCCGATATGATGTTCTGGTACGTGACAGATGATGCAGCGAGGATGTGATAGCATGCAGGCTATCTGTAGTCGATGGACCAGCCAAAACTCTTAGCATCAGTGTACATAATCGCGCCTTGTCTGGCTTGGATAGAACGTGTACTCCTTCCTTGGCGGAAACGGTGTCTTGTAACTAAAAACATCGCTTTACCTAGTTGACCGCACATTTTACTGCTGCTGAACACAATCGGGATTTGTACTCGATCTGAATTCACTGTTCGCTTCCAATCAAAACTTTGTTTGGACTTTTCCGTGTTCATCAATACACTACTGTATTGCATTTCAAAGTTTTGATCTTCTCGCTTACCTTACTTTTATTTGTTTTTTACATAGAACAAGTACAAGTGATAGTTTTGAATTCCCTCCGGTGGCGATGTGGCAAACTTCTGTCCAGTACGCGGAAAGTACAAAACTCAAATAAAGTCCAACCCGCTCTCTCTATGGCCCATGGCATCTCAGTTTACATCTCTGCTATTATATGTTGTTTCTATTAATCTAGGTCTTTCTTATCAGTTCAGCTCAGTTTTCACAACCGATAACCCCGTATTGATGCGCTTCGGCTGTAGTTGTTAATTCACTCGCGTATACTCGGATCACTAGGCGAAGAATAGTGAAAGAATATCTGTAAGAAAACATATGGAAAGAGCTATGTAGGAGAGTAGAGATTTCGAACCGAAGAACTCCAGAGATTGCAGTATTCAACCATATCACCTCTAATCCTTTTCCGTCGCCTGGTGGAACCTTGTTGACTCCAGCTCTGAAGTCCTACTGGACTTACACGTGCCAGTCCATGAACTTAGGTTTCCACACATATTCATGTTGTGGACCGACTTTTTTGACCTATCCTCTAACTGCTTTCCGCATCGTGTGGTAGTGTACTTCAAATTGGGCGATTCGAAGGCGTGGGCAAAGTATGATTAGCTCAGTCTGTCAAGGTCCATATCCTGTTCCAGAACTGAATTCTGGAGTCTAGTATCTTGCGCCGTACCTCAATACTACGGAGAGGCCGGTGATCAAACGTCGGCATTTTTCGCACATCTTCCATTCACAAGGATCACGTATCGGCGCCACATAGCAGGATCAGTCTTATCGCTGCAGTGCACACCCGATCTATGTTCAGTTGCTATGTGTCACATCATCGCCAGGGATGCTCTATTTTGGCAAAAGCCAGTCGGGCTTTCCGTATCCCCCAGGATACTTCACTCAATCGGTGACTCCAGAATTGCTTATTTTGGGTAGTAGATAGACTGAACACCGATATCACACCAGAGCAGTTATAGCGCAAGCTACCTGAGGTGAAGAATTGAATCAGCTGATGAAACTAACAAGGATAAAACAGTTAAACTTCAACCTTTTGTTCTATTTCTGGTTATGCATGTTTCGAAAGCGGATAAAATGACGGAAAATTTGTGGTAGCCTTGGTCGAGCTACGTAAGATTGATGTGGTTCGGTGTATGTTATAATTAGCGACATTAGAGAAATTGAACCTCATCACAGATGACTTTACTGTTTCTTGTTTCTTCATCTACTTGATGACACCGTTTTTTGTTCTTCCTAGGACTTTGTTTTTTTCTATGTCGATTTCTGCCTATCATATCTGGGTCCGTTTCTTATTTATCGGATCTCAGTTCTCATCATTGAAACCACTTTTTGTCGGACCTTAGTAGAGAAACCCTGTAAGTAATATCTTAAATCAATGACACAATTGCCTGCTACTGTCGATCAGTGCGAGGTGGAGCTACAATTACGGGTAGGACTAACCAATGTGCTACATTTTTAGAGCGAGAAATAACTGGAGGAAATCATGCAAATAACCGCAAGACTACAGGCAGCTTGTTTGGGTAAATTGTTCGCGAAGTGCTGTCACCTTACCTGAAGGCAAATCTCATGAACAAGAAATGCAATGCTCCCAACACTTTTTAATTAAACGATGCGTACAAGATTGCAACAGAGTGAATTGGACGTATATCAGGACATTTGCTCTTAGAGAAGAAATGTTATCATGCTTCGGGCGTACGTGAATGAACTACGACAGTACTGAGTGTACGAGAAGGCACTGGAATCGAATTATACGTGGTTCATCTCAACCTCAAATTGATTTAATAGGTTGTTATGAAGTGAATGAGATGCCCTTTGTTCATGGGATGCGTTCATTTCATTTGTTTCGTGTCATCACAGCTCTGGATCATCGTCTTGGAGAGAAGCTAAATGAACTGGTTCATTGTGGGTGAGTTCGGTTATGAAATCAGTGTGATATGAATTGTTACCCTCCCAGTCCCTCTACTTTGGTTAGGGTTCATTTGGTAGTGTGATCCACCGACTTATGTAAAACTCAGCCTGTTTTAGTCGCCCTTGTTGTGCTTACCCGGAAGACTCATCCTTCTTCAAATGATCTCAATTTATTAGTACAGGAAGTTTTTATCAAGCATTGCCCAAAACCTATTGTTTCTATCCGTCCTTGCATACGTCTCCTGCCAATAGTCAGTAATCCAACCATTCAGCGGCCTCATCAGAAAACATATAGGTTGGTGCCGTCAGTCCACTGGCGGTTGTCCAGTCATCTCAACCTCGCTTTTGGGCAGGGCTGTCCAACAGAAGGATGTAGATTGTTTACAGGCGGCGAACTGGCCAATCGACTTTCTATCATAGGGAGATGATTGCATTGATCAACCGAGAGTTGCAGATGAAAAAGCCTATTTCGAAAGCAGCTTCTGTAAATATGCGAACCTTGCTTATGTTTAGATAACTTCAAATAGCAGCCACGGGAAACCAGAGTAAAATCTTCTGGGGAAATTATACTGGAGTGAGAGAGACAGCGGGGATGAATCAAGATCAGCATCCGCGAAATTATGAACAAGAAAGTTGTAAATGTGGAATTACCCTAACGAACAGTTTTTCCAACATGTAGATGTTAAAAAAGACCACAACCATTGTACGATAGTTGTAGGGCCGATATCAATTCACGATTCATATGAAACAATCTAACGTCAGAAGTTACCTTTCACTATTGTATCTTCGGGTTTCATAGATGATGGGTTCTCTGAACATAGGCGATTCCAACCTATTGCGTGAACCGAATCAGCATTGGATAAGAATGTTTACTGATCAGCAGGTACAATGAGTCATGCAGATCCGCGTCTTCATGAATGTTTAGTCTTTGGATGGGCGATATGCAGTCAGTAAAAGGGCATGTGGCTTCAGTTTATTGATGACATCTTCGGAACGATAAGGTTCTAATAATTAGAGCCATTACTTTTCAAGATTTTTATCGTTAGACTTTTAATGCCGGTCTTGGTTCTTCGATCAGATAGAGAATCTTTCATAAATGAAACTATTGATATCCGAAGTGCTTAATTCCAGTGTTTGAACAGATTTGTTACTGGACGATTTTCACATTATTTATAGCAACTCTGAATTGGTACTGAATCTGTAGTTACCTAGGGCGTCTCTCATTCCCTTTGGTCTTCATCGTTCATTCAGCTTTGATTTCTTGTCCAAGGAAATTGAGCCAACCATCAGCAACGACACTCCGGCTGCGAGCCGGTGAAACTAGGTTAAGGGTAAGCAATGTTTGAAAACGTCGATCAAGCGGTGCCCGGAATGTGAAGACGGATAATCCTGAATGAATAGGATCGACTGTTTTTTCAAACGGCTACGACTTACATCTGTTCATTTATCTGACCTAATGGTCACGCGAGCAATGAGGTGAAATGATGAAAAAGAAGTCTTGAGCTGTAAAGAAACATGAGGGAGTCGATCCGTTGTTCTGTTATCTTGAGCATGTTTCCTTAAAGCATCACCACTGTTGGTTAAATCATACATTTTTTAACTTTGTATATTTCTTCTTCAGGACAACAGTCATTCGTCACAACGGTCGTCGTTTTTTGCTTCGCACTCCAGTCTGCCAGGCTCTAAAACAACTCAATCACGTAACCGGTAAGTTTTTGTCCAAGAACTTTGAGCAAATACCCGTTCGCGTGTCACTGTTGCCCTTAGATATTATTGTACTTCTCAGATTCGCTTTCTGCCCAATTTCGATCTAATTATTATGGTTTAGGCTTGGTGCAGACCTATTTGGCAGATATTTTGATCAGAGCAGTTGTTCGGCTCAGTCGGATTAATAGCACGCTATCATACGACGTTTTTTGTTAGGGAGGACCTGGCTGCGGTGTTCCGGACTGACGATACCAGTGTAGGGATTTCAAAGTATAAGGGAATTTTAATGTAATTGCCATCGCGCCTGAGTTTAATAAAGCTATCTCATTGGTTATCGATGGGTGCGTGACGCTGGGCCGTGCCAGACAAATCGCGATCGATACACAGGTGCGGCTGTAACCCGATCTTGCCAGATAGCAGGCGAATACTGACCGACTGAGACCACGTTACCCCATTGGGTAACAGCTGCCAGCCGATAGAGTGGCGCGATCAGAGAGCAGGAGTGCGACTATGCAAACTCTAAGGCTATATCATGAGTTGGACCAACCAATCAGGATGTGCCTCCGGATTTGACGAACTAAATCGGGTGAAGTGGACTGAAGAAGATGTTCCAATCAAAGTGCTACCCGGACAGCCGGTGAAATAATGGCAGCCACAAGCTCAAATACGAAAGCGTAGTAGCCCATAAGTATGTGGTGATTTCACTTAAAAGAACGAGATTTTATGCAGATTGACTTTGATCATTCTCACTTGAGCTAGTGGGGACGGACAACAAGGTGGCAATATAAACTGGACGTCTAGGGTATCCATAGTTTACTCTACTGCTGGACCGAGTTCGGTTACTAGTTAAACACCGGCGGGACTAGAGTCCCCGTGGTTTTACTCCGCCAAAATTCTTGTAATCTTCAATTTTTCTGCTAGTCTAAGGTGATCTCTCGATATACCTCCTCAGATTAATCGGCTGGCATTGTTGTTGGAGAGAGAGATAACCTCGTGAATAATGGACACATCTTCCCTCCTCCCCGTATTTCCATTATTGATTGTGGTAAACGCTTTAACTGGTGGATGTTCAGTTCCTGACTCTTGGCCTTTTTCCCCTACATCTACACACTTTCATGTTTAGAATGGTCGACATTTTTTGTGTTCTACAATCAGTGAAACCCAAGCATTAATTGTGCTGACTGATAAAACCACCTAAGTAGAGACAAAGTTCTTCGTATTGTTCTGCATGTGGATTGTCGTCCGCTGCTGGGGTTAATAGCGTTTCTACCTCCGAAGAAGAGCCTTATTGACTGGCTTATGGTCCCAAGATCCGATGCGAAATCGTTATCAGCTTTGTTAGTTATGGTCTGGAGTTCGGAACTGGCCCTTACAGTTCGAGACGTAAAAGAATGTCCCAGGGAGGGAGGGATCTCAGTGATGCCAAGACTTTACGCTGTTCCTTTTGTAACACAGAAGGTCGAAAAACCACAATATTTTGAACAGGGGATAAAGTTATTGTCTTTTCCTAGCTACAATCTCCTTGTTAAATTTTATCGTGCTTGGCGTTTCTAGTGTGTGTTAATCCTTGTTTAAATCCAGTCACAACCCAGGTTCAGAATTCCGAGTATGTATTTTAAGGAAAAAAATTGACGGTCCACGTCTGATCGCCCCTGATTCATAACTGTCATGTGAATTGGTGGGATGTTTTGACTTCGTCGGCGACATGTTCATCTAAGGAGTAAAACCGCATCGTACGCCAAATTTTCATTGGAACCAAGCGTGTGTCACCTCAAAAAGACTGGATGTTCGAACCCCTTGTTATAGGCGAAATTTCGCAGTCTTTTTGTCCGTTACCGCCTCTGACTTACTGTCGCTCTATACGGATTTCTGTCACCCAAATTAGGCACGTGCGTGCACTGGCATCTACAGGATTACACGTACGTGTAGCTCGCACGCGAAACCAAGTCGTTAGGCGTTAGGCAGCAAGGCAAACCTCTCTGGCCGCTGCCTTTTCCCTAGAGTTACAAGTTTCTATAAAAAGAGTGAATATCCAAGGAGAACAGGGAGTCGACCTACACAGGCGGAAAAAGGTAAGATGCTGCTGCAGCCAACACAGGGAATACAGTTTAACTTTACGAACGTACTTTTTCAATCATTCTGATTCGATAGAAAATGACAACACGGTCACCACTGTTCGCGATTCATTGCCAAATAATTCAGTATTGCCAGCCAGCTAGTTGACGAGTCTTTCGGACCCCAATCACGAAAATCTGAGACACCTACTTTACGTAAGTTCGCTGTACATTTTCTCATCCCACGTTGCCACGTAATCTGTTGACCTCCACATGGTTTCTTCCATTCCTTGGGAAGGACACAAAATAAAACACGATATGGTAGGCGAGTGTTCGCCATACGCAACACGTGACCCGATCACCACAGTCTACTACGTTTCATTTGCTGAAGCAGGGTATTCTCAGAATTGGCACCCAGTACTAGATTCCTGACCTCCACATAACTCACCCGGTCACTCCATCCAATCCTAGCCATGTTACGTAGACATCGGTGGTCGAAAACCTCTAGCCGACAAACATCGCCCACACGCATACTCCGCGTCTCGCAACTGTATAATAGAACTGAGCGCACTGCAGCACAGTACACACGATCTTTCGACTTCAGTGAAACATCAGGCCGACGCCACAAGTGATTCAGTCCAGCGTAAGCTGCCCGAGCCTTGGATATACGCGTGTTTGCCTTCACTCCCGAGCTACCATCGTTGGACACGCAGCTACCAAGGTAGATGAAACGGTCCACAGTCGTCAGTTCCTCTGCATCCAGTGTCAGGTTTGGCACTGCTGTCGTCCGGTCCTGCAACAGCACTTTTCACTTTGGAGGTGCAAAGCACATGCTGAACCGAGCAGCCGACCTCGACAGTCTATCTAGTGTGCATTGTGCTTGGCCTCCGGATTCGAACGGATGCATAACCTCATCTGCGTAATCTAGTTCACACAGCTTATCATCGTACCACATTCCGATTCCTACATTCCGGAGACCTCCTAAAGCATCTTCCATCACCTCGTCCATGACGAAGTTGAACAGGAATGGAAAGATAGGACACCCTTGTCGAATGCCACCAGTCCTTTTTCAACGAACTTGATAGTTCACCGTATACTCTAACGCGACCATAGGTATGCGAGTACAATGCTCACAACGGGGTCACGAACTTCGTTGGCATACCCTTCCGGTGGAGAGCACTGAATAGTGCTGGTCGATCCACGGAGTCGAACGCGCCTTTCAAGTCGAGAAAGATAAAATCGTAGGGCCCTTGTTTGTGCGTCCTGTCTAATGATTGCCGAAGTGGTACAAAATCCGACTTGCTGTTTGCGGATATTGCCCTCGCGAATCGGTGTCAATCGACGAGGCATAATGGAAGCTAGGACCTTAGTAGGTGTCGGAATTAAACTAATGCCCATGTTGTTGCTACAGTGCCTTTTCTAAAGATGGGTATAACCAGTGACCCACACTACAATAACTGAGTGCGCTTCTCATTGCAAATATAATGAAGCAAGGAGATAATTCATTTCAGCATTTGTCGCGTGCCGGAAATTCGTACTAGATAGGAATAGGTTATTGCTCGCGCAGAATTGGAGAAGTCTTCCCCCGTTTTCTCTTCGCTGAGCAGGCAAGGCGTACCGCCCACGTAAACAGGTTTTCCATGCACTCAGTCTTCCGACCTGTTGAATAAAACCCCCCGTTACCACTACAACAA
Source organism: Fasciolopsis buskii (assembly GCA_008360955.1). NCBI lineage: Eukaryota > Metazoa > Platyhelminthes > Trematoda > Plagiorchiida > Fasciolidae > Fasciolopsis > Fasciolopsis buskii. Next base: position 29,959 of record LUCM01002614.1, on the reverse strand, counting down.
CAGAGCCTTTGCTCTTCCGAACAAGGGTGACGTGGTCATCATTAAACTCGTGTTTCACTGACGCAGCAGACATCAGTCGAATGCGAGCCCATCGTCGGAGCCAAACACGCCTGTTCGCTAGCCTGTGTGAGGGTACACACATTGAAGAAACTGAGATTCAGAGACTGACGAAACTTGGGAAAATGTGACCTAGCAGACTGAAGACCACCTACTACATTCTTTGACAATTAACCGTTGCGAGTTTTGTGCGTGTTATTAGTGGGGACACTATGGGTAGGCAGAGCGGGCAAAAGCATTAGGTTGGAGACAGAAGAGACAGGTTGAATGAAAGAGAGAGAACTCTGAGCAGTAGCATATTTATCACTACCTACCACACCTGCGCTCTACGCAAAGGGAAACACGATCGTCACAATCGATGCAGCATGGAATTGTTTGTAGGCGTATAACTCATGTGGATTGATGGACGGGTGCCGCCAAGGAGTCCAGCCGCTAAGCAGAAGAACGATTAGGGTTCTCAATCAAAGCCTTCGTTTCTGGTAAGAACCTGACCACAAGGCAGCGGGGCATGACTGAGTGGAAGCCCATCTACTTGGATCAATTATTCTTCCACTCGTTTTTCCGATTGAGCTGCTAATTCAGATCAACCTCCAACTGGGAGGACCAGGAGACTACTTCGTCAGGCCTCTACCCATTGACCTGGCGTGATTGGATGTTCGGTTTGAGATAAGCCATCCTGTATAGCTCGTATGATCACGGAGGCACGTAAGGCGCTGCAACATTTCAAGATGCTGTCTTCGATGTGTGCTGCATTCACGAGACTGGCTTTTCCTACTCCAGGTTTCATTCGATTGACATCCCCATCCAATCCTTGCGTGAAGTTTCATGTGTTTCTGGGAGCTCTGTGACTGCGGTTTCTATTTTCGCTGGCTTTGATGTGGCCCTCAACGAGAAGTCTGTAGGTGCACTTCTTGAATAGATCTCAGTTTATTGCTAGTGTTAATCTCAGGCGTCCCAGTTGCTGATATGACACCTAGCGTCCCCCATTTTGTAATCTGCAGTTAGGCCAGATAGACTATATCACAGTTTGCCAGCAATGACCTGGCTGTTTATAAGATTGTCGCCCTCACTGGAGAACTTCCTTCGGCTCTGGCCACGCGTTGGTATGAATCAAACTGTCCATGTTTTTTCGGAGGACTTTGGAAACGTGTAATGCAGCGTCGGTTTGACTGCGATAGGCCTTCTAACCTGATTCGCCTATCAATTTTCTGAAGTTGGTCACATATTCATTTGATTCCACTCCTCTGTTGAAAAATTCCTCACAAAATCGTTTTGCTCACTTTCAATTGTGTGCACAGACCTTCAGATTTAACTCATCTTCTGGCCCTCCGGGTTGGGTTAATACCTACGTGTATAGGTGACCGCTGCTTTGCGGCCATATTTTTGTTAGATCCATTAGTTGAGAACCCTAATCATCCTCCTGTTTATTGGCTAGACTCCCTAAAAGTACCCGTCCACAAACGTCCATGAATAATACAAACAGTAAATTCCTTCTTGTTTCGGTCGTTGCGCTAAGTACCCATTGCTCCGAGCAAGATAGACAGTCAAAATCGGCACCTACCCGGAATCCCTGGATTGGGTGATCACCTCACTAACTTTTGAGACAAATGCTCCGATTAAGGTTCCAGAAGAAACTTCTCCGCGCATATACCTCTAGTGCCGTTTTCTAATTCCCGACTAAACAGGATATCAAAAATAATGGCAGCTCAGTCGTTTGGGTATGGTGCGGTTGAGTGATTTAGTACATGTAAGTAGCAATCCGTTGCTTCGTTGTTTGTTCATCTTATCTGCCTATGCGCTTATTGATTGCAGCTCTCCTGAGGTCAAAGACGAATTTTACCACAGCGGATCGCGAATACTTCGAAGGGTACGTTCGACAGACGCTGTTGTCATTTCCGATGGCTTTAACGCCCAACTTGTCTACCCAGCGGAAATGGAACAGCATATCTGAGGCCTGTTTTCTGTCCTTCCCGATTCCACTGACAACACTTGTTCCCTCATCTAGGTTTGTTCCGACCAAAAGCTGTTCCTGGTGAACACCAGTTTTTGTCATAATAAATGACATTGGTTCACGAGTCACCCTCTTTCGCCTTCACAATGACTCAGATTGGTCACATTGCCTTGGGAGCATGGATAAGTCAGGGATTGCCGATTATACTGGTCCACACCCGTCGATTGAGATCATGTTGTGCGTCGTGCTTGCTTTTGTTTGAACCTCGTCTGTGGTCACACCGGCACGAAAATCATACGTCCTGCACAGCTGATTCTAGACGACAGTCGGTGACTTCAGTTCCAGTGGGAGTTTTCAACGCGCTTTTTGTCTTCATGGGATGTTCAGGATCTGACCTAACACTGGGAGCAGATCAGAAAAGCCCTACACTCATTGGCAACTGTCACACAGAACTCTATGCTATGTAAACCTCAGCAACAGTGAATATCCTCGACTTCATTTATTCTATTTGATGCTCATAAATCCGCTCCTTTGGACACTACATTCGATGAGACGCGTAAATTCCAGAGGCCTAAACTAACCAACAGCCTGAGAAATGACCGGTAGCGGTGGTGGATATTTAAGTGTATGGAAATTGAAATGCTGAAGCTATCGGCGATAGTCACAACCTTAGATGTTCTGTGGTATAGTTTACATGCCACCCTTTAAATAACACCTCCAAATCTTACGAACTCTGGTACAACCTACAAAGCAGGGAATATATTACATTCAGGTTGGCAGTGGATATTTTGGTGCGACGTTTATCGTCAAGCTTTCACTTCTGCATACTTAACGTCGTACTTTATGCATTCATTTCTCAAAGATGCTGACAGGCTTGTAATCTTGGCGTATAAATCAGAAGAATACCTATCGGAGTTATCGCGCTGCAATAATTCTGTTAATTAAACTCAACTTCGGTTCAGTTGGCATCCCAATATTGGAATCTGCCCGCTGAGACCGTCATCGGACTAATCGAGCACACATTTATATGGCCTGAAATTCCTCTGAAAGCTGTTTGAACGATGAAAAATGTTCGTCCTTATCCTGTATGTTTAATTGTGCCCGTCGCTTGGTCGAAAGCTTTTACTGGAATTGAAGTAGACGATTATCACCTAAAAGCAGCTGTTGTAGACGAGTATTTTGCATGTTGATGCAACATCCGACTAGCCCCAAGCAAATGAGGGCACAGACTAAATTGTAGTCTGATTTCATGAATGTGGACCAGAATAACCGCTGCTCAATGTGGTCATCATCCTTCGTCTCTTCGTGTTAATAAGTGGCTCATCGGGATCATTAGGAGTCGCAAAACATAGCCCAAAATATGGCTTCACAGTCGGTTTGTGATAAATGTGGTTGCCTGTTTAAACTCCGTTGTCGTGCTGAGGTCCAGCAATCGATTAGGGGCCAGCATTCCTACTCCGGTGAAATCACTCGAGTGCTTCCTGGTGCGTTAACGATTTCTTATTCATAATTTAGTTACTGATAAATGGAACAGTAGTAATTTCCTTTTTCGGATATTTACCTGTCATTGTTGACGAAGTTTTACAGCAGATGTCTTACGTTGATGGATGCTATGGTAATTCCCTATAAGACGATGTAAGTTGATAAAGGTCGATTATCCCTTGAATCTCAGTTTGAGAGGTTCTCGGGTAGTTTTGATGTTCATCTAACTGGTTTTGTGGACAAGTATGACCTGACAGCAACAAAACATTGAATGCTTTTAGTGTTTTCACCACCTATCAGTGGATGGTCATTTACTGCATCCGACCAAGCCGAGAGGAGAGCGATAAACGAAGCTTCACCCTGCACATGACGCGATACTTAAGTAGACCTAATCTCTGGTGCAGAATAGAAAACCAGCTTTGCACGTACCATAAGAAGTATGGATAAACTGAGAAGAGTATCAATGGCAATAAAACGTAACTGGGTAGTCTAGATCGTTGTTTTTAATAAAGTGGTTGAAGTATGAGTGTAGCGGGAGGGGTGTGCCCTATAGCCACTAGGGTACACCACACAGAGATGGAGTGGAGTGAGGTTGGAACCGTCAACCGTGACCTTGAAGCTTGGAGTGTCATAGAACCACATAAGGCCCCAATAGCTCAGGTGTGGTACCGAGTCGGCTAAAAGCGATTTCCCATTTGCGTTTGGGAAGTGGCTATGGAACTCCTCTCAAGTACCGTAACCATAAATTTGATATTCCAGATTGATTCAAGCGTATTGTGATGTCGATAAGAAATGTAGGTCGTATGTTTTAATATGCAAGCTTAAAAAAAGTTTCCCGAGGTTTTCTGTTGCATTGTATTCGTTCTATTTGCACAAGTTCATCATCACCGTGGTTACGTTGCTGTACCCACTTTGTGTCGACTCGATATACTTGTTCTTTATTGCAGCACCAAACCACGAATTCCTCTTACCTGAAGATATTTGGGTAGAGTTGGTACCCAGCACTCAGAGTGATTTGTGGCGAGTGATTGAGGCTGAACAAAATCCACGCCTAAGGCTTCGCGTAGACATCAATCGGCAGTTGTCTGATGTGATCGGTTTGGTGGAGAACAAATGGCAACGCGCTGCAGAGCGCTTGGTGAGTAAAGTCCCTATAGATCTACTTATCCCCCCGCAATCAATTGGCAATTTGGTCTTGACATTCTGCTAGTCAGCAACGAATCGGAGAACCATATTTTTCCATAGTTTCTACGAAACTGTTGAGGCGCGCTATATTTAAAACATCGTTAGTTTCAAAATATCTCGGAAATAATAAGTTCTCATATAAAAGTATCAACCAAAGTTATCTGCGTCATCGAAAACGTTAGAGTAGTTACCATAGGTAACAGGCGATAAATGTTGAGCCGAAACTCTCTTCATCCAGATGTTTGCTTTGTTTATGCTGTATTCACTGTCTGAGTTGTCTAGAGTTCGTCTGAAGTTTCATTATTGATAGTGGTAGTGGTAATAACGTCTGAAACTCAACATTTGTGAAATGGTTTATCATATCTTGCTCTAAACGCAGATTGATTTGCTGTGTGCTTTTTTTCGCAATTGTTTGTTACCTCTTGACTAGCAAACTCTTTTCGGCCTTCCAAGTGAACGCGAATGTAAACCACCAAGACTGTTGGTCCGTATTACTCCGACTCAGACGGTTGATGGCGCGATCCGTCTCCAAGAGGTTGCCAGAATCCGCTCCGGAGATATGGCCTTGCGAGCCTATCTGGAACGCATCCGAGCCGCCAAACCAGGTATTCTGCCACAGAACCCGTCAGCGCTACCCACCCAATCCACCGGCCTGAGTGTCATAGCAGGTTTGTTATTCTGTTCTCGTTCAAAGAATATATATTGTGTATACCCGGTTCAAAAATTTCCTACTTTCTGAATCGCCCCTTGGTGATCATTACAGGAGTCTGGGAAACAAAAAAACGAAGTTTCTACTCCCTCCTCACGAAAGGAACCGAAAAAAGTACTGTTCCACCAGTGGCTTAGTCCAGATGGAGCTGAATAATATTTCAGGCCTGTATGGATCGGATCCAAGGGTGAACTTCTTGCATCTCTAAAACGGAAATGCTTGTCTATCAACGTGGAAGTCGCGTAGTATTTTATGCCGGTTCTGAAACAGACCAGTAACTGCGCAGCATGAGTTTGATTAAAGGCGTGTAACTCTCAAATTGTGTGATTTTTTGGTTTTACCAGTAATCATTTTTCATCATTGTCCTGCTTTCCTATTGAGGTGTCTAAATAAGAATTTTTGCTCTAGGCCCTGTAATCGACTACCGCATTAGTCCCATAAAATGGATGAATTTCACTGCACGCAGCTAGAGATACTGCAAAAACCCGAAAGACATTAACTTTGTTTCTGAATGTAGAATCTCAGTACAGTTTCGACTTTGCTTTAGCATTTTGTCAGAAGAGTACTGTTTATATAGTCTTTTTCTTCGGTTAGAGTTGGACTGCTATAAATGCGTGATTTACCTACGAAACCAGCGATTGTTTTTCTGTTTCCATCCTCGAGTTTGGCAATTTCAGCAATTGGCCGAATTGGGTTCGTCTATGCGAGGGAATCGATGTGATTCTTTGTCGTGAAAGCAGGTCAACCTGGCGCATTTCAACAGATTTTGGTTGACTACGATTCGGGAGGAAGAAACCGTAACAAATGCTTTGTCCTAGTTTGATTACAAGACTATTGGTGCCCTGCTCTTCGTGCAACGGTCAGGAGCGCGCTGATGTGTCGCCCTAAATGAAGACCAGAAAAAAGGCTGTAAACTTAATAGATTGTAAGAAACCAACCAATGAGTTTTGTCTTCAGGCAGTATATATATATATATATATATATATATATATGTAAAACATTTATGTATTCCGGAAGCCCATGCGACCAGCGTCATGAGTACTTATCGCTTCAAGAGATAATAGTATAAAAAGGAAATACTTGAATATGTATTCCTTTTACTCCGCGAGGAATGGCAAATCTTGTCAACCATATCTCGTTTTATCTGGCCAGCAAATAAGCTAGTAATTTATTCGATATCCTCGTTTGGCCATCATATGAATATACCAATCGTGAAACCGTCACCAACCAGCTTAGAAGGACAAATAACATTTATTCCCGACAACTTAAGGTTTATATTGCCAGAAATCTATCATCAATAATCCATGGTAGTGTCTGAACCAGCCACTTTTTCTCCGTAACTTTCTAGCCATTATGAAGTGACCTCCAGGAACACCAATAAGGAATTGTTTCTACTTCATAATTCAAAACGTTTTACGATGTTTGCGACATTATCCACTGATCGCGTAGCTCATTGTATTATCATATCAGAATATGAAACATTTCGGCTAGCACCGAAACTCAGTCAGAGCATACCACAGACCCCAGTGTTCTTTCCCATGCATTACGCCTGGAAGATCAATAGGTGGGAAGGGGGATGATGACGTACTCCCCTTGTACCCTAGGTTAGGGGTTGACGTGACCTGACCTGGTGCTCTCTTGTCCAAACGTCCACATACTTATACACTCCGAATCGGTATGTCTCACCGGAATCGAATTTGTGGCGTCAGGAGTGTACATGGAAGCTCTTCGTCAAAGAGTCCATATACATATATATATATATATATATATATAT
>LUCM01002614.1:0-12575 GCA_008360955.1 Fasciolopsis buskii | reverse complement strand
TTTTTTTGCCCACAAGCGTTAACGCTGATCGGACGGTGTGCTGGCAGCAATCCACTACTCGCGTTCACCACGGGAAATGTTGTTCGTCTGATTTGCCCTCTTTCACTCATGTTTTTAGCTTTGCAACGGTCGAGTAGCGACGTAGCTGCATCCTCAAGTGAGAATAGAGGCATTGATGTTTGCTCCCATCAGAAATCTTAGTCAGTCAGATTGCACCTTGACGTGGCTTTCGTACCTCCATGAGCCGCCGAGCTATACAACATAGCTTATCTGAAGCAAAAGGTTTAGTCATGCCTGGAAGGTCAATGGGTGGGAAGGGGGATGATGACGTACTCCCCTGGTCCCCTAGGTTGGGGGTTGACTTGAGCTGACGACTCAACCGGAAAAATGAGCAGAAGAACAATTGATCCAATTAGATGGGCTTGAACTCAGCCACTCCTCGCTGCCTTGCGGACAGGTTCCTGTTAGAATCGGAAGGCTTTGAATGGGAACCCTAGTCGTTCTCCTGCTAAATTGTTGGACTCTCTAACAGCATTCGTCAAAAAACCTCCGTGAATAGCACGAACGCGATGAATTTCATACGACATCGGTGGTCGCGTTAGCTAATCAGGCTCGCGCTACTCATCGCTTTGAGCAAGGCAGGTGATGTTAATTATTCACCTACTCCGAGTTCCCGTGCTAGGTTGACGTCCTGCTGCATTATTAGTGAGGCTTCTTAGTCAAAGGCTCCGGTTGCGGTGTTGGGCAACCGCGAAGTATCGATCATTCGAATACCTTCATGTTCTGATGTAGAAACCACGCAAGGTCCCACGAAGAATTGCGGCTCGATGGGATTTTCTGATTGCAGTATTCGTGGAAGAGGAAACAATGTGGACTTATTACTTAAGCCTAAGTGTTCACTTCACTTAGCTGTGTTCAATGTCCGCATGCTCAATCAAATAGGGGAATAAGCTTCTCTAGCAAGAACTCTTGGGATCGCCCTGAACATGCAAGCAGAGTGTGTTGTTGGAGTGGATTCCCATCAATAGTCGTTTGTGTGCAGTTCGGTTAAACAGTTTTGCATAAGTCAACAGCAGTCAACTAAAACGCCGTTTCTTCAACGTTTACTGAGAATAAATTCCTAAGGACTAGTGTGAATTGGTGATTGTACTGATCTACAGGAAGGGCAGTAGATCCTCTTGTAAAAATCACAGAGGAATTGGCTTAGTAAGCGTTTCGTCCAAACTGCTCGTGGGTGTTATCCTCCGCCGATTGTCTGGTGCTCGCGAAAGGTGTATACTTAAGAACCGACCAAGCCGGGTTTCGGTCCCGGTTGAGGTTGCATTGACCGAATTTGTACTTTGTGACAGATCTTGGAATATAGGCACATGTTCCGTGTACCCATGAATTCTGTCTTTCGTGGTTTGGAAGCGGCGTTCCACTCATTGAATCGTACAGTTCTTTGGCCCTGCCTCTCATTGAAGGAGTTGCCAGGGGAATTAATTTTGCTTACCCAGCCTTTGTATGCTAACAGCCGAAGCCGAGTTCGCCGTTATGTGGATGTTTCGCCCGAATCCACCGCGAGAATTGGTGTTCGTCAGGGTTGCTCTGATTCACCTTTTTTTACTCCGTGTTTGAGGTGGTTGTGGAAATAACCCTATCCTCTTGTGAGAATAGTGGCATTGATATTTGTCCGGACATGATTTTGTCTGATGGAATAAGCGGACAACGTGGTGTTATTGAGTGAAGACCAAGGTAAGTTGTAACTTTTCATCTATCCCTGGACGATAGTGTAGGTTTATTTGCTATACGTTTTGCACCTTGGAAGTGTAAAATGCTGTTGGAGGACTGGACCGTCTCAAAGCTGATTCTTGCACTTGCATGGGACCAACCAGGTCAGGTGGATAGATTTAGCTACTTGGGCAATTGTATTTTACCTTGTGGTCTCATATTGGGAGAAGTGTTTTCGCGCATACAGAAGGTTCTATTAGTATTTGCTAATTTGAAGCATCTGTGGCATCGGTGTGACATCCAGTAATAGATCGAAAGTAGAGTATTCATGGCAACGATGTAGTCGGAATTGCTCTAGGGTTCCGAAATTTGGCCGTTGAGAGGAGAAGATATGCGAATACTTTTGGTGTTTGAACACTATTGTCTTCGATATATTGGTAGATTTTGGTTTGAGAATTTTGTAATTCAGAAGTTAGACGTAAGACACTTTGTCCTTGGGTTCAGTTTTCAGAATAGGTTAAGCTGGTTCGGATATGTTTGGTGCATGCCAGTAAAACGAGGTAGGAAATGAATGGAAAATAGTTCGAGGTGGTCAGTTCAGTACGTGGAGGAAATATAAAGGCTTTGGTCAGTGTACTGTCTCGTGTAGGTGCAGTCAAGCCATCAGGTTGAGGTTCACGAGATCCGCCCAAGAGACGTTTGGAGACAATAGGTAATATGACTCAGTGCCGCAGTCAGTGGCATTCTGGCCATGTATTTTTTTCACCGCGTTCTTATCTGTAAATTGTTGTGGTTTATTCATTCTTTCTTAGTTTTTCCTTGCCTTTAATTTCTGCGGAACGTTCTGTTAGTTTACAACGAAATCTGGGGCACGTTTATGCTGGTTCTGCTGTTTTATCTTCTCGAAACGGACCCGTTACTTGTACATTCAGGATTCTTTTGTTCAGGGGAATAAGTCAATTTTAGCTCGGGGGTTCGCTGCGAAATAGCGCATTCAGTGGTTTTGTGAAACATTAGATTGCCAGTATGACTTTTTCTTTGTGCTCATTGGTTTTTATTTCTTACCGCTAACACTGGGTTTGCACTGATGGGTACAGACTCTCTGTCTCGACGTCTTAGACGCAGTGTTTTAGATTTGATCTTGTCGTTCGTCTGTTTTTTATTAAGAATTGCTCTAGGTATCTGTTGGATTCGCAATTTGTTCCTACGATAGACGAATAATTGTGGTCACCATAGCAATGAAATGTTATTTTGTTGCCATGCTGGATGGACATATGGCAAATAGTCCGGACACATTTTTATTTGCATTTTGATGATGTCACTGGGCTGAACCTAGAGGCAATTGTTTTTAACCGTAATCTATGGCTACCGCCGCGGTTGATCGATATACAACTGGAGCCGCGACTATTGGCTCGAACACATGAGTTTTCGGTCAAAATCATTCGATTTCTGCACGGCCATCGTTCTATTTTGTTTGAAAGTGATATGGTTCTCCGTCTGCGCGGAATCAATAAATGTACTCTCACTAGGCGGTTATGTGAATCTCGTATCCCACTTGCTCTCAGTTCATGCTTCAACGTAAGCGGTTTGAGTGTAAGCCAGTCTGTGCAGTTTTTTTCTGAGCTGATTAGACCCGCCTATCTTTCCATTTTGCTCTTTTCTCCACTCAAGGCTGCTCGTGGAATCAAACTGCTCACCATCTTTCTTGCTTTGGGTTGTCCTGATCGCATTCGATTTGAATATGCATTTGTTGCGGCAGACGAAAAGGATGCTCCTCCTACATCGCAATCTAGCTGTGACCCTGTGGATCAGACAAATCTGATAACATGTCCAATTAATGATACGGACGGTCAAGGAATCAGCAACGGCTTGAGACGTTTACTTCATTTAAATGCAAGCGACTACTTGTTACATCGTGAATGGGCTGTAAGTATTCCGTTTCAACCTTTACCAGTCAAACGGAGTTTCCCCTTTCTGATTAGTTTTGTCCCATATGCTTTGGACAATTACAAGAAACTGTTAACTTTAGTAGGCTCGTAAATGTACTCCGGTCCCTGGGTCGTACCTCGGAAATTCTGATTTTTCTAACGGACGCTGCCTACCTTTTCAACCGGTTAGGATTTGTTATAAGCAAATAATTTTTATCGCAGTATCAATTAGGTGTTTGACGATAATTTTCTATGCATAATCTTCTATCAGATGTTCGGATTATTTTTATTGTTTAATACATATCAAGTGCCGTCCGGGACATGAAGCGAAAGGAGAACAATGAGCGAGAAGGATGGAATAAAATCAATCACTGTAGTTTCCGCTGCACATATACCAGCTCCTCCAATCTCCATGTCGGCGTCATCTGTTTCCCATAGGGATCCATAGGTCTTCATTTGGTTTGATGCTTATCCGATTGGCCAAACCGGAGTAGAGAATTTAGTAAATGGGCCCTATTCCGAGCCTTTGACCAAGAGATCTAACCTACGAGTCAAGATAGGGGCCTGTGTTTGTCAAAGCCCTCTGGAATCGGTGATCCATTACTCAGCTCGTTCGCCCTTCGGATTGGGACGGATATCCTGGGTTCCCAGTTTGTACCTCCATTTCAGACTGCAGTAGGTATACTGCCCTGTGCTTCGTACGTCGTCCCTAGTTGGTTTGGTATTAGGATTAAGCCGTCCTGTACTAACGGAAGAACCAGCCAATTCGGTGGAGAGTCCCCAGGCCTTCGTCCTTCCACTGTATGATGAACAACTTCACCACGAGGAGTCGTTCCGCGACTGCTGTCCTCCAGTCCTGCAACAGCACTTTGCACTTTAAAGGTGCAAAGCACATGCCAAACCAAGAAACCGACGTCGGCAGTCGATCTAGTGCGCGTTGTATATGGTCTGTGGATTCGAACATTCACAGGACGTCATCTGCGTAATCCAAGTCACACAGCCTCCCTCCATTTCCCAAATAGATTCCTACATCCCGGAGACTTCGTAAAGCATCCTCCATCACCTCGACCATAACGGAGTTGAACGGAAAAGGAAACATGGGACACTCTTGTCGAACGCCGCTAGTCGTCCCAAATAACATTAACAGCTCACCGTATACCCTCACGGGACCATAGGTATGCGAGTACAATGCTCACAACGGGGTCACGAACTTCGTTGGCATACCCTTCGGGTGGAGAGCATTGAATAGTGCTGGTCGATCCACGGAGTCGAACGCGCCTATCAATTCGAGAGGACTATTCCCACCTTTGTTTCCGGCACTACGTTTGTTTGCTACGTCAATTTGATGACCAGCCTTTACCATCCGACGGAGGATTCGATTTCAGCTATTTCATAGAGGTGGAGAAGTATCCAAACGAGATATAGCGAAGTACAAAAAGAGAATTCTTGTCATATGATACTTCTGTATAAGGTCGATTTGAACCTTTGTGGTGCACGGTCTGTTTCCATCGCTAGACTTGTAAAGGAATAGCTTTCTACTTCTTCATCAATTTGACGGGCGGTGGTCAAGTAGATTAAACTTTTGTCAACAGTTTTAACCCCAGATCCCCTGGTCACTTTCGTCGCCCGGATCGTTATCTCACCTGACCTACTGAGACCTTATGCGGCTCTACGCCACTCCGAATTTCAAAGAGATGGTTGCTGCCCCTCCCCCTTTTTGTAGTAAGCCCTGGCAGCTATAAGGGGAATGCCATTTCTACTGCACTCATGCCTCTAGCATTTCGCAAAAACAAGAACCAAGTGATCTTAAAAGGCAAGCTATGGTTGCCAACCAGTAATGGGTCAAATTTATGTTCATCAGAATCATAAAAATGTTTGATGTCGTTAAACCACGATTAGGTGGGTTTACGAAGCTGTTATCATCATCATCATCATCATCATCATCATCATCATCATCATCATCATCATCATCATNCACCAGAATCGAATCTGTAGCAACAGGAGTGTGCATGGAAGCTCTTCGTCGAAGAGTCCACAGAAGAATCACAACTGTGATTCGTTGATAATTCTTTGTCAGTTGGGCTGAGCCAACCTTAGGAACGAGGGCAGAATGCCCCAGGATATATATATAAGCAGGAAGTAGTATCTGGATGCGTAAACAAAATTAGCCCGGGAGCACACGACCGGTTTCGCGGTTATTGTCGCTCGTCAGGTATGCGTACCCGATGCTCTCTTGTCTAAACATCCACATACTTGTACACTCCGAATTGATTGATATTTCTCACCAGAATCGAATCTGTAGCAACAGGAGTGTGCATGGAAGCTCTTCGTCGAAGAGTCCACAGAAGAATCACAACTGTGATTCGTTGATAATTCTTTGTCAGTTGGGCTGAGCCAACCTTAGGAACGAGGGCAGAATGCCCCAGGATATATATATAAGCAGGAAGTAGTATCTGGATGCGTAAACAAAATTAGCCCGGGAGCACACGACCGGTTTCGCGGTTATTGTCGCTCGTCAGGTATGCGTACCCGATGCTCTCTTGTCTAAACATCCACATACTTGTACACTCCGAATTGATTGATATTTCTCACCAGAATCGAATCTGTAGCAACAGGAGTGTGCATGGAAGCTCTTCGTCGAAGAGTCCACAGAAGAATCACAACTGTGATTCGTTGATAATTCTTTGTCAGTTGGGCTGAGCCAACCTTAGGAACGAGGGCAGAATGCCCCAGGATATATATATAAGCAGGAAGTAGTATCTGGATGCGTAAACAAAATTAGCCCGGGAGCACACGACCGGTTTCGCGGTTATTGTCGCTCGTCAGGTATGCGTACCCGATGCTCTCTTGTCTAAACATCCACATACTTGTACACTCCGAATTGATTGATATTTCTCACCAGAATCGAATCTGTAGCAACAGGAGTGTGCATGGAAGCTCTTCGTCGAAGAGTCCACAGAAGAATCACAACTGTGATTCGTTGATAATTCTTTGTCAGTTGGGCTGAGCCAACCTTAGGAACGAGGGCAGAATGCCCCAGGATATATATATAAGCAGGAAGTAGTATCTGGATGCGTAAACAAAATTAGCCCGGGAGCACACGACCGGTTTCGCGGTTATTGTCGCTCGTCAGGTATGCGTACCCGATGCTCTCTTGTCTAAACATCCACATACTTGTACACTCCGAATTGATTGATATTTCTCACCAGAATCGAATCTGTAGCAACAGGAGTGTGCATGGAAGCTCTTCGTCGAAGAGTCCACAGAAGAATCACAACTGTGATTCGTTGATAATTCTTTGTCAGTTGGGCTGAGCCAACCTTAGGAACGAGGGCAGAATGCCCCAGGATATATATATAAGCAGGAAGTAGTATCTGGATGCGTAAACAAAATTAGCCCGGGAGCACACGACCGGTTTCGCGGTTATTGTCGCTCGTCAGGTATGCGTACCCGATGCTCTCTTGTCTAAACATCCACATACTTGTACACTCCGAATTGATTGATATTTCTCACCAGAATCGAATCTGTAGCAACAGGAGTGTGCATGGAAGCTCTTCGTCGAAGAGTCCACAGAAGAATCACAACTGTGATTCGTTGATAATTCTTTGTCAGTTGGGCTGAGCCAACCTTAGGAACGAGGGCAGAATGCCCCAGGATATATATATAAGCAGGAAGTAGTATCTGGATGCGTAAACAAAATTAGCCCGGGAGCACACGACCGGTTTCGCGGTTATTGTCGCTCGTCAGGTATGCGTACCCGATGCTCTCTTGTCTAAACATCCACATACTTGTACACTCCGAATTGATTGATATTTCTCACCAGAATCGAATCTGTAGCAACAGGAGTGTGCATATATATATATATATATATATATAAATGATTTGCACATGCGTTTCACATAAATTCGAGTCGATTGCCTTATTTTATGCTGCACTTTCAATCAGAAAGTCGTTGGAAGACGGCCGAAGATGGTCGCTGCATGGTATGGTCGTCTTATCCAGTGGTCATTGTTGTGTGTCCAGTTGGATTATTGAATTACCGCCTGCGTGCTCCCGCTAGGTAACAGTTGGGACTATTGGTCAATATGGTTCAGTGGCTCATTCTGTAGATCTCTTTTTTCCGATGTTTTTGCGTCTTCGACATTGTTTCCTCCACCTACTTCTCATCCTTTCTTTCACTATTGCTTATTCATTTTTTCTTTGGGGTATACGATATTGTAAAATAACATTTTTAACTGGGACAATGTGTCCCAATACAAACCCTAGACAACAAAACAATTAACACCACAAATCCCTTCCCCACCCATATTTGTAAATGACTAATCCAATCCTTCCTATAGTGAAAATATTTTGTCAAGATATATATAGTGATGTAATGGCATGAGTACGAATCACTGAAAACGAGCTTGTTCGCCAACTTGTGTTTTCTCAAAACTGAATTCGACCGAAATCACGGAGTGCTCTCACTGTTTGGTCGAGATCACTTGCAATATGGCTTATTCAGTTTGCCCTTCTGCATTCTCCCCGTTCAATAATCACTGAGTGTC
Organism: Fasciolopsis buskii; assembly: GCA_008360955.1. Classification (NCBI taxonomy): domain Eukaryota; kingdom Metazoa; phylum Platyhelminthes; class Trematoda; order Plagiorchiida; family Fasciolidae; genus Fasciolopsis; species Fasciolopsis buskii. The sequence continues at coordinate 4,390 of LUCM01002614.1, read as the reverse complement.
AGTTTTCGACAGCACCTAATCCGTTAGTGCAATCTCGTTCCGACTGTGCTGTCTGAACGCGTTCACGAATTCGCCCGATTGGATGAAATCCGATCATGTTTATCGATATGCGAATGGCCGGTCACGAACAATCATCGCGCGGCCATCGATAACTGGTAGAATGGCTCGTTCTCACCACGGGGAAGTTTCGACAAAAATGGCGCTTTCGAAGTGGCTGGCTGCCTCTTGTCCTTTCTAGTTCTGTCATACTTTGATTACCGTTTGAAGGAATCTAGCATTTTGCATTTATTTTTCATCTGTTTATTTCACTATGTTGTGCATTTCCACTTTTTATGATCGCTTTCCTATGTGCCTGACAGCTGTGCCTTTACTTCAGATGCGTTCTCTTTCCGTACCACCTGGGATTCACGATCCTTTTCAGTTTTTACGCTCTGATGTGTTTCCCGTGATATTCATAATTTTGCTCAAAGCGGAAGCCGTAATTTCAACTACCTTAGGCTGTCGAGCGTTGTTATTAATGTCCGCCTTCTTTTCCTGAACAGCCTTTTGGATGGAGTGTATTCTATGACATCTCTACGGTTGTTTCTTCGTCGCATTTACATTTGTTATTGGGTCATCGTCGTATTCCTTCGCTAGTTCCAGTATCTTTTCTGCTGCTTTCTTTGTTAATTCGGCTTTGCAAGTATGTCTGGACCGTCTGAATGACTGAAAGTATGCTTGGCTTTCCTTTTGCACTCGCAATGCTGTTGTATGTCTGGATTGGCCAAAAATTGAACCTTTTTCTTAGAAGATAGAAGTTGGTAGAAGATCTTTTTTATTTGAACATTTGTGCCTCACCTGTTGGTGGTATATCGGATGAAGGGTCCCCACATGTACCGCTATGAGACATGACGTTTCTTCGACATCCGATTACCGGTCAAAGATCGATTCTACACATTTATGTCTACATTGTTAAAGGACTGCGAGATATGGCCATCATAGATAGGAGATATTCAGTGGCCAAGGGCATACAATCTCCATTGTTTTGCTAATACTGCTGCTACTAGAACATGGTGGAGGGATTCGTTAGCAATTCTGAGATTATGTGTAGAATTTTTGAATCACAGAGCTTAATCATTGTTATGAGGAATGAATCTGAATCAGTTGAGGTGGTGTATTGGACATTGCCAACAAACGCTTGTCGCGCATTACACAGTTTTTCGACTTAGGTTGGGGTTCGAAGATGGGTCGTGGTATGTAACGTCTAACCAGTGCCCTGAATCGTATATTCTCAGTTGGGATCCACAAGATCCCCCCACCTCGATAGTTGAAGGTTTGACATTGATATGGTTCACTGTCGCATTCAGAATATTTCCTCTTCTGTATAGCTCGTCCAATAATTATTAAATCACAGTGACCTCTCTTCATTTCTCATAATAACCAAAGCCAGAGCACGTTTGTACGAAATTAATAGTTGTAACAACTGAAATGAAATAATTCTATCCTGCCGTTTGACTCATCGTTTCCGATCTTGTTGGTACCCCACCGTAATGAGTATAACTGGCGCAATATTCGGTTTTCTATTGCATTGTGGTTGCCTGAATTGCTTGTTAATGAATTTGAGTCCCACGTTGAAGACCAGCGATTTCGGAGGGTCCTGTTTGGAAAAACCGACTACGTAATCATATCACATTATTCGTCCTTGTAGAATGAAGGATGCTGATTTCGAAAGTGGTGGTCCCCTCTCACACGTGGTCCATTTTCCGTTCTCGTTTTCCGGTTAAGTGAATTTGCATGCACTGCCCCAGTTGGTCGGGGTAGATCAGCAGAACGGGTTACACGAGATGGCTAAGGACCTAAACAACATGGCTCAACGCTGCTATCACTATCCTTTTTGCATTCGGCTCGTTTCTGCTTCTCGTTATCCATTCCGCTTTATAATTTCACGTGTTTTTGCACTGATATTTGTTGCTGTTGGATATCAATCAAAACCATACCATGTGGAAGTGGGAAAATCTGAGACTGTTTTGTTGACGGTTTTTGTTTATTTTTTTCAAATAGTTTCGCCAAAGCGTTCTGAATACACCGGCTATTGCTCCCATTCAGCCAAAATCTTTTGCGCCGTCTAATATCACTGCTGCTAATCGTACACCAGTGGGTACAACACGTAGTCCCGCAACACCTGTACCCATCGCTCCCGCCAGGACTGAATCGAGCGATGCTATTTCACGAGCACGTCTCAACAACACGGCTGCAGTTGTCAGCACACCTGTTACAACCGCCAGTTCGAAACCACGCAGCATTGCCCCAATCAACACTACAGCCAGCAATCTGTCAACCGCGACTACAGTGACCGCTTCTTCATCCACTTGTAACACTACTGCCAGCTCATTCATCACACCAATCCCAGTGCAATCTGGTGTGTCTAGTGTACCGGTTCATCCGTTTCTGGGATCAATTACCGCACTGCCCACATCTGTGCTCAAGTCCACAACTGAGGCTGTGCAGTTTGTAGTTGCCGACGCGTTCAGTGTGACCGATGCGAATACGGCATCGACGGCCATTCCTACGAGAGATACCGCCGGCATCATGGTCATCGCTCCAGCCGCCACAACGAGTACAACTAATTCGCAGGTGTCCATGGTCACTTCTTCTACTCGTACTACACCAATAATAAGTGCCATTCAGGGTTCCAGTCCAAGTCTTATTGTATTACCAAAGACCGTCAGTTCCAAAGTGAGTGTGTATTTTCGTCGCATGGCAAGATCTCGATGACTACAAGAAAAACCATTGTGACATTTGCTCTTACACTCATAAAAACTGGATATATGAAATGTCTTGTTTGTTTAACCCTATCAGACATGGAAGATCACTGGTATTATGAATAGCGGCGAACGGTTGACCTCCTCATCAGTGTTATTTTTATTCCGAGTGGTAGAATTCTTTGGTTTTCTTAATAATGTACACAACAAATATACATTGTTCCCCAAACGGAAGCGCATTGTAAAGATGGGTAATGTGTGCTAGTGAGCAAACGCGGCATGAACCGAGTAGTGTTCGCCCGGGTCTCCATATTGTGATGACTGATTGGTCACAAGTCACAAGGCACAGCGCTATAACGTTATAAGTCATTGTACGCCTTCTAACCTATATATATATATATATATATCAGCGTGCATTCGGATTCTTCAAGTATGCTATATAATCTGCTATATTATATAAAATAATTTACATAAAAAGGATAGCCATTGCTCGGGTTGCTGGTGAGTGAGAGAAATGCGGTACATTCATTCGAAAGGCGCACCGTGTTTCTAACTCCTAAGGATTGTTCTATTGTCACCGTTTACTGTTATTTTATTTCGCTCATAAGGTGGCTGTTGTTGAACGTCGATTGGATATCCCTCAAAATTCATCGGGAACACAAACTCGTGTAACCGTGGCCTCAAAACCGCTGCTTCCACCAGCTCATCCCGCGCAGCAGCCGGCGGTTCATCTTCCAAGGGTTACCATTCCAAACACCCCTCTTAGTCGACTTATTGCCCTTCAGCCTCGACCGCCGCAATCTGTGGTCTCAACTGCCAGTACTGGTATTGCGGAGCCTAAACAGCAGTCGTCACTTAGTGCGGTCAAAGCATTCAACTCGAAACGGCGTAGAACTAATGCTGTACGGGGACCTCGCCGTGCTGGCGGCTCCACCGCTGCTGATGCGAAGGGCAGTACAGGCGAATCCACTTGTTCGTTCTCCACTTCATTGTCCTCACAATTGTCAAATGCAGTTGCTGGCTCTACTCAATTGCCAGTTGGTCTACCACTTCTGATTGCGGCTCCGGTAAGTTATAATTATTTAGTTCTACCTGAAATTGTTTAGCAAAAATAAGGAGAGTCTACTGATATTTGTTCATCGTGAAATGTTTATGCTTTTTTTAAGAGTCATCCATTGTGCAAAACGGAACAGCTTTGGTAATGGGATCGAGTTAAGTTTACCAGAGCCAGTTACTTTATTCGGTATAGTTCAGCACGAGCACAGGCAGACGATCGCGTATGCTGCATCTCCGTGGTGCGACGACTTGTATACCTCCATGACCCAACGAATTATACAGGATGGCTTATCCTCAGCCGAAGATTCAACCATGCCTGGAACGTCAGTGAGTAGAGATGCTTGGTGAATTAATCTCCTGGTCCTCCACGTTGGGAGTTGAGTTGTGCCGGAAACTGAATCGAAGAAAAACGAGTGAGGGAATAATTTATTAGAATAGGCACGCTTCGATTCACTCATGCGCCTATCCCTTGCGGACAGGTTGTCGTTGGAACCAAAGGCTTTGGTTAAGAACCCTAATCATTTTCTTGCTTGTGGACTGTTCTCCCTAATAAAACTTGTTGGAATATCTCTATGAATTATATATATATATAT
>LUCM01002611.1:0-13098 GCA_008360955.1 Fasciolopsis buskii | reverse complement strand
GTTTCATTCTCCTTAAGCTACAAAAGGTCGGAAGAAGGAACGAAATGGCCCGAGAAATTGGACGCACGGCAAGATCTGGGTTTCGCCTGTGCACGAAACTGACAAAAAATTACTACCGCCCGATGGAGTGTTGATCAACTGGAGAACATTCAGGGGACCGTGTTTGTTTGCTAAACCGACGTCGATGTTTGAAGATGGTGCAGCCCATTTGGTAGAACAGACTTTGCATGTTCAAGCCACGGTTCTGATGAATAGAGAAGAATACGTTTTCACATGGGTATGTTAGGGTGAGTTACGGCCTACAGCTATGTTGCATTTTGTCTTTGACCGAGAGGGAAGAGTTTTATGCATTCATTCTGTCGGAATGGCTTGCAGCTTAGGATGCACTCAATTTGGCCGACGGAAATTAAGTAAATGACGACCGGCGTGAGGCATTATACGTTTATGGCGCGGCGGAATAATTTTGGCTAGAAAAGTAGCACGCAAATGCCCGATGATCGCGGGCGAAACAGGCAATCCAAAATTGGATCTCTTCAACTGAAAGAATCACTTTAACGCTCAACCAAAACCTGGTACCTGTCTGTGAAGCAAAAATTAGGGGTTACCAAGAACACAGTAATCAATGGTACACCCTGACTACGATGAATCCGTAAACATCACCCCAAAAACCGTCTCCTATTGACTTCAGCTCAGCAGCTTGGCCGATATTATGATGCATCGTACTAAGAATTCCCAACTCCCATGTAAACCCTTCCAAATTGATCTGTATTATCTTTATTTAATGCGCTTGATGTTGCACACAAGCTAGTGGTGATGACTCTTAGCGTTGAGAAGACTTATTATATGTGCTTCAGGCGAGCACAGCCAATTTTACGAACACCGGCTGTGTCCAAAGCAAACGACCCAAAAACCTAGATGTTCCCACTCAACGTAGCATTCCCACTTCGTTATTCTTCCTTTCTTATTCCGCTTCGTTTTTTATTGGTTTGCCACCTTGAAGCGACCGTTGCCTGCGGCAATGAGGAGCATACTGGACAGAACGGACGTGTAGGCAGTATTAAACCCAAAACCTCACGTCCTTCCTGTTAGCTCCATACGTCCATGAGCACATCAAAACAGGCCCAGTCAACCCCATCTAGAAATAACTTCATATTTGAAAATTATCTCACATTATCACAGCTGAAAACTCAGCAAGGCCTAGATCTATAGCACCGTTGGCCTTTTCCATAATAAGTCCCCAGAAATCATCCATGACTGTAGTATCCTTTGATATGTCCGAAACTGGCACCATCTGGAGGGTGTAGGCGTCTTCTTCCAATGTTGATAAACTTCCTCGTTCAGCCCACTTCACTTTCTGTCTTCAGCTCTGTGGTCCGCCACTGATTTCATGGATCGATCACCATCCGTTGTCACAAAGCTATGCATCAAGCCGCTAACGTTAAAAGCTTTTTGCTTCTCTCCTGCTCAACCTGACCAACAGCTGTCTGTTGGTCTGTCCGACTTTGCCTTTTGGGAATACATTTGGTTGCAAATAATAACTGCCAACCCGGATTATCTGCTAATTTGCCGTTGCCCGGCTCTGCCGAATGCCACCAGGTCATCTGGATTTGTCACCTGTGTTTTGCCATAATCGCACTATCACCGTGTTCTTGGTTTTTGGATTTGTGTCTCCGCATCCGCGTGCGTACAAGGGCCACCACCTACGGAATGCCGTAAACAATCCACCGGAATCCGTTATGCATGATTAGCTGAAAAGTATCGTCCAGTTAACAGAAAGAAAGTTCCCAGTTGAGAGATGTGCCACGCTAAATGCAGGCTTCTGGAACACAGGCAGGCACCCAGGTCTGGACGAAGCCCAAGCGAATGCTGGACCACACTTCAACTCCTTATCATAAACGGCAGCACCTGTTGCACTCTTAAAGTTCCCCAAAACACCTACCGATTCTAGAGTTCTGCCTTCTGAGGCATAAATAGCAAATCAAACATACCATGCTCAGTTAGTAAAGCGACCGTTGACTAAACCAGCTTTCATTCGTAAGGACCACGCACAGCTCATTACGTTTGCACTTCCGATTGACACCCAAAATCCATCGACACCGTCTCGAAATGATGACCACATCACATCAAGGCCAGGAAGCAGCAGCCAATGCCATTTTGTTCAGTTCCGTGCACAGGCGAAACCCAGATCTTGCCGTGCGTCCAATTTCTCGGGCCATTTCGTTCCTTCTTCCGACCTTTTGTAGCTTAAGGAGAATGAAACGTCGGCTTTGCCGTTCCAGCAATCGGAAGCAGCCTCTCAGCCGGTAGATTCAATCATCTCGCAATGATAAGGATATCGGCCGCCAGCTGTCCTGTAGAGAAAAACCTAAAGATGCCAGGAATCTTGGAGAACACGCAAAGAGCCTTTACGTGAGGATAAAGGCTGGTCGCAGGGTCACGGTCAACCTTGGCCCAGAAAACATAGAGAAGAACCATGTCCAACTACTCTTTGAAGGCCGTGGCAGTGTTGAAACCCAGAGTTTCTGCGGAGGAATTTTACTAGGATAATCTGAAATATTGTCTGCATCCACTGAGTCAGCAACAAGATGAAAAAGCCTAAGTTAGACAAATGTAGCTTTTATCATAGAGAGAGAAAACACCGGCGGTTTTTTCTATGGCATTTAAGGTAGAAGAAAATATTCCAGTACTGAGTGGCAAAAGAAATCAGCACTGAGCTAGCAGTACGCCCAGAATTAGCGGCGAAAAATGTCAAAATAATAATACCCGAATCAGTGTACCGCTACAGCGCAGCATCAACAGAACCGTCCACCACCTCCAAAGATTCGAGCTGCAAAGGCTCGAAAAATTCACCTTTGCCAGCTCTGGTGGGTTTATTGCACACCATGAGAAAACAGACGACGGAACAGGGGGACAAAATGCTACTGTTTGCAGCTGAGCACCCAAAGAAGGAGATTCCCCAGCCCGCAACATCTAATATCCGGGCGCTTCTGGTTCAAACAAAAGTCAGGGAAAAAAGGGAGGATGTATTTAGTGTTTACTGGAGCCCGGCGGATAACGTTAAAGACGAGAGACGACTATAGTACCTGAAGGTATTTCATGAAATCGATCTATTCTATGCCGTTCCTTGCCATAGGTCGTCATCCATGCGTTCTCGATCAATTAGGGTGTTATTGAATCGTTCCTAAAATACTCAGAATCTATTCTTCAATCAGAAAGACGGTGAATCTGTTGGAGCACGCGGTGCTGGGCCGCAGTAGCACGTTGATTTGAATTCCCTTGGTTAGCGCTCTTCCTATTTATTGCTGTCTGACAAATTACCAATTTGAAATTGCTTCCCTTTAGTTATGAGTAATCTGTTCTAGATATTGGGTGCGCGCAATTCCAGAACTACGCATTGGCTGTTGCGGTTCATCGGTTTAATCTAACTTCTTCTTCCCACCTACGATAATTAGCTTGAATTAATCGTCATTATGCCTCATCTGATGCGGTAAAAGTTGCCGGAAGTTTCCGTCTATTTTATACATGTCATTTTTTCTAGCCGCAGCTGCGCAGAAATCATCGCATACTAAGTAAAGTAGAATTGAAGCTTCGTGACGTAATACTGCACTGCTTCATAGGTCCATCAAATACCATTAAACATGACTAGTCAGCCGAATGAATTACAATGGAAACGATTGAGCTTGCCCAATGATCCGATAGTGAATCAAGAATCTGCACTCTACCCAAATGTTTCCCTCTCTTCATTTTCTGTGGATAATTAGGCATCAGCGTCATATCGCTTCGGCTGAATATTCTCAGGCCACCCATTCTCACTGTTCAGAAATGCCCTCAAGTAAGGAACCTTTTTGAGATGTTCACTCATTCTAAAATGGCTATCACGCAGTCGTTTTGTGTGAGACCCACGTTTTACCTCGAGAATATTCGCGATGATGAATTGCCTCGCACAAAGTAGATGGCACTCACATCCATCGAGCAAGCCTACCATGTCTAACGGATGAAAATTTTCGATCGTAGAAAAAAATAACCCTGAAACTAGAGCCAGGCTGAAGCAGAAGATAAACGAGCTGTGGAAGTGCCGATCGAAAAGCGAATTATAATTGTCCAGTTTGTCGAAGGCTACCCTCGAAGAGGCCTCCTGTAATGCTGGTACAACAGGGGGCTCATGCCAATTCAAGTGTGTAACGGATATTCCCATAGATTGGGGAAAAATTAAACCCTTGCGGGCCATGCGGAGGGTCTGTTCCGAGTTTGGTTTACTTCGTTCCGAAGCAGAACATAAACTTTGCCAAGTTGCTTTCCTCATTAGAGACTGGTGACATCCCAGTCCCCAAGGTCTTATGGCATTCTGTCCTCAGACTTTATGCATCACCAACATACTTATGGTTCACAAAATCTGAGGGTCTTCCAAGGCCGAAGAGCATACCACGGACGCTGCGGCTGCTGAGTTCAGTAAAGCCTTAGGCGAGGTTGCCATGGTTGTCCGCTTGAGAAACTCAAGGCTCTTTTGAGTACCAGGCCCACTGAATCACTAAATTGAGAATTTTCCAGTTAGAAGAAAATTTCCTTGGGGGTATAGCAGCTTAAGTTTCAGCAATGCTTCGCCTTCATTAGAGCCTTGCAAGGATACGTGTTGGGTCCGCTGCTCTTCCTGATTTACATTGCCGACCTGTCCACGCTGATCAAGTCACTTGGTCTAATATGCGCAAAGGATCTATAGGCAAGGCTTACCACCCAACTCTGCGACAAGAAGCGCATCGTCCAGACACACCTCGTTAACCTCATGAGTTGGGCATTGCCCTGAGACCTTCCAGGCAACATTTCTGAACTCTTGCATAACATTAAGTAGGGTATTTTCTCCCCAGGGATACACCCCTGCGACGTTTTTCCGCGTTCCTTAAGGTTTGATAGTGAGCTATGCGCTGCTGCCAACTAAACCCTGAATAATTGCGGGCGGACAAGCGAGTTTGGTACCTCTGGAAGTGACATGCTCGCGGCTGTCCTCAGCACCAAGGCATCTTATCCCAAGTACGACAAGGCTGCCAGTGGTTGCAAGGACGCTAAATGTTACGGATTTACTGGAAGGAGCCATCGGAGGAGCTAACGAATTTTAGAACTAGCTGTCTAAACTCAAGGGCCAGTTCCATGAAGGACACGGTATTTTTCGTTGGATTATGGTCGCTGACATGTGGGGTTTACATTGTAAACGTCTCATGGCCCATCGCTGAATGGCGCTGAAACGCTTGTGATCTAATCTCCAAGTTCTTTAGGTGCAGAAACCATTAGAGGGTTAACCGTTAAAACAGCGCATTTGTATTCAATATTATTGAATTTGCAGGGCTACTGTCGTTCAAGTCTACGATTTTTCAACCGGCGGGCCTGCAGACTACCCGTGTAACTTGATCAGACCGCACGTTCAACTGGAAACATTTAAGTACCTTCTCAAAAGTGTCCTGAAACCCACTGTGAATAACCAACTTCGCCATTTTGGATGGAATTTGAAGGGTATAAAAACGACAGCAACGGTCATCCCATATTGACAATACAAGCAGGCAAAAAACACAAATATATGTTTGGGTGTAAACACCTCTAATTATGAATTGGTGCAATATGACTGGCACGATATTTATCAAGCATGGAAAACTGCTCATTTCTTGATGATGGAACAACAAGGCGCAGAAGTTGAAAACTCTGAGTTTTTTCACGTTCCGCTATTACTATCAAGCCGAAAATCGCCCGCTAACACACGCCCAACTGCTGACTTTCTAGTCAAGACCCAAATGACCTTTTTATTACGCAACCTTTGCAAAATGAAACCATAGGGCACATTGCACTACTTCGAATCCTCTAACGAACCTTCAAATGGTAACTCATTAGTTCAACCCAAAGGCAATTAAATTATGTGATTGAATAGAGTTCCATGCAGCCACTCACCTTCTTCCTCGCGTGACAATTATATTGCCCGCCGCAGAAAAAATGGTCCAAGTTTGACTAGCTAGTTCCTTCGTAGCCCGCGCGCGAATACAGGCTTCCGTAGGCAGTTGAAGCTGTTGCTCATAAATGCTTGTTCTATCATAAATGGAATAAATTACATATGCTCATCTGCCTTAAAATAGGATAACGAATTCATTCTAATAAATGGAACCTGGATAATAGAATCTTCTTCCTTGGACGAAACTGCCGGTTATTCCCATTTTTTAAAAACGGAATCGCCAACGAAGAAGCGATTCCCAGCGTACATAAGGGACAATTTCGGGACCACGCGTTCCCTCAATTCTCTGTTACAATACCTATCCAGTGTACTTTCTAGACATACCTGTGGAAGTCAAGATCATTTGGCATCTTCAACAGCTAGCGATAACGCGTCTTCCCATAAATTTCAGCGCTATCCTCCCGTGACCATTTGTTCACCATCCCATTCCAAATTTCCGAAACCCCTTCCAACAGAACTCATATGAATGTCTCTTACCGATAGGGTCCGCATCCCTTTTTCCAAACAGCTCTCGGATCTGCAGGCCCCAGAATTCTTATTTTTTAACTAGTTTTTTTAACTTTTCCATACCAATCCGCGGGAAGGAATCTCGACTCAACTCAGCTAAGTACCCCTCCGGATTGATAGAGATATTGATCAAAACTGAACTTAAACATCGTCTACCAAACAAGAACCTTATAATCTAGAGTTCTCAGGGTTTTCAAAAGCTGGTCATGAGCAAACTGCGCGACTGGGTGTTTAAATCTTATCACGGTAGCTCCAACTGATGGCAGAGCAGTGAGCGCGGCTTATCTGGACATAAGTCAGGCCGTCCATCGAGTATTGTAGTCCCGCTTATTATCAAAAATGAAGTCTTATACCATCGTTAATCCATTTTATCCCCGGCCTATATCTTACGTGACCTCACACAATCTGGCTATGAATAACAGCAAAATTATTTTTGAACTTCAGGCTATAACTACTGAGATGATTCACAGCAATGTAATGGGCACGCTGTTTTTATGTACGTAAATGTTATCTATAATTCGACGTAAGACCCGTTTATCTTTGCGGACGATGTAAAACATCTTTAAATTTTCAATTTCCATTCCTTAGGGTCTAAGCTGCAGAAAATAGCGCTAGATTAACACTAACTAGAATTGGGTTTCCTTACGAAGGGGTTATTGGAAAGCAATCCGGAATTCAGTCGTAGGCAGAAATGTACTTTCTTTAACATGAAACCACTTTCGTTCAGCGGAAAATAATGTAACCTATTGACCTTTTCTTCTTTGAACAAAATATAGTTCATGCGAGGCCTCCCTGCTGTTACGATAATGCACCATAATCACTAGAGCATTGTCACAAAAGAATGACAACTACAAGCCTCCATCCCACTTTGAGGAAAATCCGTCCAGCCTCTCGTCAAACATGCGTTTATATGTAATAAGCCCCCGTCTTGCCATTAAAAGCTTTTCATCATTGAAACACTGGTTAACTATCACCCTCGGTACCTCCCACCGGTTCTCAAAATTGATTCCTATTGCCCACTGGTTCGAGCGCATGAGGTTGGTCTGGGATTCTGATCGACACCAAGATTCTTTTTCTTGTCCCACCGTTAACATTCGGGGCACTCCAAATTTTTATCAAGAGCAGTATTGGACTACCATCCTGATTAGTTACTCCTAGTTCCGCGCATCCAATCAGTTATGCTTGCTAAATTTGACGTGCGAAACAGAACAGTCGAATTTTACAGCTTTCCGATATCTCTTATCCCGAGGTAGTCCGTGAACTTATTTTCGTCCCGGATCCCACTTCGAATTTTAGGTCCACCTCCGGATATCTTTGAGGATATTTGAGTCCGCTTCTCCCTCGTTTTCCTCTTTCTCTTTTCCTGTCACGTTATCGATCTTAGGTGCTTTTCCCCCCACTGTCAGCTTTATTCAAATGATCCCCATCAACCCAATAATCTGTTGATGCCCCAATGAGGTTTTCAAAACTTTGATGCCCTCCATAATTTCTCTTAAACTGAATTTTCCCAGTCCCACTTTTATTCTCACAACCCCCTGTTACATGTCGGTTAGGTTTGACCCCTCCGTCTACTTGCAGGCAACAGTATATATAAAAATTACGTTGCTTGCACTGGGCCTACAAACCTCCTGGTTGGATGGCAGTTTGCCTGTCAACCTTAACCAGATTATTGTTCTGTCCTCATTGCGCCTTTTTAATGGTGGTCACCGAAGGAATGATTGTGACGATACCGCAGCCTGGGATCTGTTCCGCCGGTGTGTGACGATGTGTTCTACCACAGTCTGGTGGCTGTGCGGCTCCATGAGTGTCTCTCCCCAACCATTCTCTTAAAGATTGTCCGCTTCTTCACGCGGTCGCATGGACACTCCGTTCCGAAATCTCTTATTGGCTTGGCCATCACAGGCGCGTTCGTCTTCTAAGCACACTTTCTTACTGTGTTGCACACTGTTTCATCTTCTTAATTGCATCAATAAGATTTTGGTACTCAAATAACTTAAAATTAGCCCTAGCAAACAATTCTTCTATTCTTAGCACCACTGTGGTCCTTGCATCAAGTCGCTGACACTAGTTCCGTAACTGACACCGAATCGGCCGCAACTGGTTCACAATCCATGCATCTTTACACCGGCTATCATCATCCTACCAGCATTTAACCATAGCCAGGGCCTGCTGCTCTGCCCCATGCTTTATTCATCTAGCAGCAAAATAGTCAACTATTGCAACACGAAATCGTTGACAGTTTGATCAATATCTTTTTTTACACATTTTCGGCACAGTGTTAAGTTGGTTTTCTGTATTGCTTACTCCTGTATGGCACCAACTCCTATATCGTGGAGTGTGCAAAACGTCCGTATGCTCATCGCCTGGATCGATATTTCAACTGATATTTGGAATGATGCAAAACCCCTGATTCCCGGACCATTCCACAATAGTTCACATACACCAGACAAACCAGTTCCATGCAGACGAACATTTAGAGGTTTGCTGTTTCGTTTTTATATTTTTGCCAGACTGGCGAGGTCTATTCATCTGGGTCCAAGCACTGCGTTTCTTTTGATTCCACATAATGACCGATGTGATTTTTAAATTATTTACACATTATTCTTCAATGTTTGCACCAGCTTTATAACGCTAACTTTTTGTTTGCTTTTCTTCGGCAGGATATATTTCTCGGTTTACATCGGGAGGCATGCTCAAACACTCGATCGGTTTGTTCACTTCGCCATGGCAAGTGCTTAAGTCCGAGATAGGACTCTTGTAAAGCTACAATAGATGCATCTCTTAAAAGGCGGCGACTCAGTCAAGACCCAAGAACGTTGGCTAAAAACCATCACAGCTCTACGGTGTCTGCAAAGGCGAGTTTGCAGGTTCTGGGTAAAAGACAACATAAATAAGAACACGGATGAGCAAAAAAATTGAACGAGAAATGACGGCGCGAAAAAGAAATAAAATGCAATGGAATAAACTATCATACCCATTAGGTTGAAAGGTTGCAAAACGTATCCAAAGCTAAACAATGCTGGTTTTAACCAAGGGCAAAAGTCCACGGAGGTGAGAAAATGTGAATGTTTCATGAAGCTATTCAAAAGAACTCACGCAGATAAAATAAACGTGAAAATCGGGTACCATAGAGTCTGAGAATCATTATCGTTCTAAGTGGATAACACGGGAGATTTCGCAGGACGTGAGTATGAAACGGTAATAGATTAATATATCCAGAAACTTCCACTGATGAGATGGAGGCTGCATATCGCTGGGGTTGGCGGGCTTGGGTGCATTAGGGTTGAAGCACCCCACGCGTTTATGCGTCGAAGTCCTAACGAACATCTGCTTCAGTAAGAAGCAGCAGGTCGGTACGGTAGAAGGATTTTGCGAATATCAACGGGTTCCAGGAAATGTGAAAAGTGGCGGGATAATAAATTATTCTCTAGATTTGACTGGCTTAAGAAATGAGGATGGCAATCTTTTGCAAAGCAGAGGCGAAGTATCGCAGTGAGCCGTCACCTTACGGAGTCAGTGACAGACAAACAAATTAGGCTTCGCTAGTAGCGCACAAATTTGTGTGTATGTGTCAGCATCCGTGCGTTGTCAAAGTAGACAAATTTATCAGAAGATATCAGCTCTTTGGAGGTTGAAAGCACGTTTGGGAGTTCTGCGAAGGAGGGGAAATATTTAGTCTTGTTTTCATTCGGCCTTTGGCTAAAAATGCAAGAGAATTTAATTTTTATAGGCTAGAATGATACTTTCGGTCGACATGTACAAGCAATAACGCAGACGGGGAAGGAAATCTGTGATATGCCAATAGAAATGAATTGGGGTAAAATGTGCCTTAGCAAAGAACTGTAAATGCAGAGTACTGAGTTCCATAGGGGTAGTAAACGTCAGGCTGTTGCCGATTTGAGTTTGCTACGGGGTAACTGGAAAAATGTTAGTGCGCGAAAGGTTTTTAGGAACTGGATTTAGACTTGTGGGAAGGAAAAGCAAGATATGAATTCAAGCACGACAGTGAGATTTGTCGTGGAGGCGCAATATGCTTATATATCGGGTGGGATGTGTCACAAAGCAAATTTGCGGCCCTGTTTCTATACCATCTGGCTTGCATCCAAGCATGCAGTTATTTGCAACAGAGGTTTTCAGAGATGAAATGGGATGACTAAAGAAGAAGGACGAACATGAGAGCAAAGCGACAGGGAAGATCGGATCAGGTGTCAGATGATATGTAGACTATTGATTTGTGATCGCCTTTAAGATATGTTTTGGTGAACAGTGGCAAACATAGCGTGATGAGTAGTCCAAAAACATTTGCTGCAGGTTGCTAACAGCCAGGAAGCCAGCCACAGGCGTAAGTGAATGAATCATAGTTCATTTAATGTAGGATTCTGTTTTGCGGGTACAAAGCAAATGCCATGTTGGAAGAGCTCGTGGTCAGCCAGATGGGAAAACGGTGGACCTTGTTGTTGGGTTTCCCATTTTAAGCGTCCCAGTCTGAACAGGCGCTGTGCAATCACACTGGTGAAGGTAGTTCATCTTTACAGCCTAAAATCTATATTGTCGAGGTCATGGATGTATGAAGATAATTGTGTCGATACTTCTCCTGCCAAAAGATGGCTAAGCCCATATATGAACTCCCCACAGTTTCTCCGCTTAGTCATAAGTTTACGCATCGAATTATGTTTGCAGCATCCGATAGAAGGTGCGTTTCACATTAAATTTAGTCGCCACGCTGGAACAAAATGTGAATAGATGGATGTTTATAGAGTCATCTTTTGGTTCTGAAATCATACAGGAATCAAAATGGAGCTCAAATCTTCCGTTATACCAGAGAACAGGAGCACCTTATTGTCGTGTACAATTTGAAAGTTTACTCCTTGATGGTCGGTGCACCTCACTTTTAGAAACAACACAAGCTTTTGAATATCCCACCGACCTCGTTTTCTCAGCCGGGCTACGTTTAATTATGTTAGTCACTGAAAGATGATGTATTGTAGTTAGAGCGGAGACCACGCACAGCAAGATATAACATTTGTATTTTAGGCGTTTCGATTGTACTTCTAGCTGAATGAATGCTTTAAGAGGGGCAGTCTGTAATATCAAGAAGCTTTGTTTGGAAGCTACTATACATGAGATGTAAATTAACGAAGACTTCTGGCGGTTAGCCGTGAAAAAAGGATTGTGACAGGTCATCGTTTTATGCAAATACAGTGACATATTTCCCGGAGAATTGGAAGGGGGATTTGTTGCATGATCAGGCGTTACAATGTTATAATGGGTCAAAAATGAGGGCGAAAAGACGGATCAATTACAGTGACACATGGTTTTCGGGAGGTCATTTCGTGTCACGTTCATGACAATGCTCTCCTTTTACATACACCAATAATGCGCAATGGAAGCACAAAAAAGAGATCAGCGACAAATACCGCGAGGCATTCAAAGTTTAATAGGTTTATAATGTTCATGAAAGTTAATCAACAACAAAGAAAGTTAATGAAATTGAGTGACGGAAGAAAAACTATCGAATCTGGCCAAAACGACTGGATGAGTGGAAGAAGGAGGAAAACGGATTCGTAACATCAGAATGGTCGTGGGAACTAAAGTTCATGCATTAACCAGTGGTTTTTGCGGGCAAGGAAATGAGTAAAACCACTGGGGAAAGTGGAAAAAGACGAAACAATGAAGCAGAGTGCGATGAAGCAGTGCCTGAAGGCGCGGTGCACGGAACAACCACTAAAAATGCGACGGAAAGTGAAGAATAGCATGAGACGCTTTGAAAAATATAAACACCTGCATGGAATGAAGATGGATCTTCTCGGCTCTATTAGATGAGAGATCAAACCGTCGGTGGTCACAGGGAGAATAATAGCCCTAAGGAGGGAATTGGAGAGGGTATCCGGAAGCATGAATACAACTGAAGGATAGGATTTTTACGAGGATATTTTCCTAAACTTTCACTGTTGCATAATAATATTGTCTATTTCTCGATTTTTGAGAATAATGAGCAAAGCAGGATCAATTTTTTATATGGATGATAAAAACGTGAGCAACGGAAATCAGAAGTGATGTGTGGATATATGCTGTTGGATTACACGGGAGGCGCAATCAAAATCTTCAAAGCAATACACAGTCTACAGGTATGCGTGTTAGCCGCAGTCTGGTCAAGCCTTGTAATCAGTAAGATCTGTCTGTTCATAGAAAGCTGCCCTTGAGGATGAAAAATAATTGGTTTCTAGTTCGGGGAAGATTTGTGGTGGGGACAGTAAGTTGTTATTGGCAAATCTTGCGGGTTTATTTCGGTGCAGCCTGAAAAGTACATCATTCTATTCTATCTGGAGTAGTTTACGCGGTGTCGTTGAGCCCTTTGAAGTCTAGAAAGCGTTTATGGCCACCGCGCTGAAAGACGCCTTGAAGATCATCCGTATCTAGCGGAATTCTATATGTGGGTATTAGATCATGGAAGATTTCCTCATCGGGATTTTGCAGAATCATGGTGCTTCCAACCTCCTGTAGGAATGCTGGAAAAGAAATCTAGAGATAATATTACTCGTACATTTCTCGGAAATTTCGAGATGCACGCTTGGTTGCATGATCAAATGTTACAGGGGTAT
>LUCM01002610.1:5941-94268 GCA_008360955.1 Fasciolopsis buskii | reverse complement strand
AGTCTGTATATTTTTATAGGTGATTTCAATCATGCATCTATCCTACCACTGACTGTGTTTGATTTGACTGACCACTGCGTTTCTCCCACCAGAAGTAACTGTACTTTAAGTTAGGATCTTGCTTTGAATTGACGCAAAAAATTACGAAAGTGGTAAAACCTGAGTCCGTGTCTTCGTGTAGCGCAGCACATTACACAGGCTGAGTATTTGACCGCCTCTGTTCAATTCCAACTGATCGATGATAATTGCTCACACGGATACCGAAAGCAAACAGTGGAACAAGTATATGCTACTTGTGCTTTTCTTCTGCGCTTGTTTTTGATATACGAACTGGCTATTGGCATTGTCGTGACTCCTTGAACTTTGACTGTTAACGCTGGAGCTTGGATATGTCTGTGAGTGCGAAGTTTTATTCCTGGTGAAGGACGATGCTGCTCCATCTACTCTCTCTGTTAAGTCCGTTCCGATATTTTACTCATCTTTCAAACTGGGACAGCGTTCTGACTGCCCGATAGTAAAATTGCAGTGTGCTCAACTAGAAGTTGAGGACGCTGAATTCATGAAACAAGCGGCGGAATGCAAAAGACGGACCTCTTTTTATGTTAGTTTAGTAGAAACGACTAGCATTAACGGAAAATTTATGGGGGCTATAATAGACAATGACGTTGGTAGTTGATTGCTCATAGTAAAAGAGACGTCTGTTTCGTGATGGAAAATCAGTGGGATTAGCTATCCGAATGTTTGGAGGGGGGAAGGAAGAGGTGCAACCAGTGGCGTCGGCAAATTACAGAAGTTACTGGTCACTGCGTTGCAGCCTACATGTGAAAGGTTTTACATTGATGAATGTCACGCGCATTGTGTCTCGTTATCCAATCAGTTCAGTGAAACGATAACGCCATGTGTAACCAACGAGAGCCAAAGATAGATGCATTTCTTCCACTATTGCCCCGGGAAGACGAAGGAGGAAAATAAGGGTTCTTTAATGTATCTTTTCAGTGAAAAATATCAGCGGGATGGAAGTATTTTAGGGTAAATGATTGGACAGGTTTGCTTCATCGCGGCGGTGGTGTCTGAACATACTGGAAAGCCGGGACGGTCAGCCGAGTTTCAGGGTTGTTAATGACCTATGCCGATAAATTGTATTGCAATGCAGATGGACTGACAAAACTGGAGCATCTGCCAGGTGTCACTTTCGTCCTAGCTATTAAGGCAGTTTTGGACAGGTTAACTCGATTTGTGCCCCAGATTAGGTGAAAAGAGCAAATGAGATTTGTTGGCAAGATCAATATTTTGTGCCAGCAAAATTTTCTGGCATTGGGTTTGTTATAACCACTTCATGGGAAAACGAAAAACAGATCCCATGTTGGTTAAGGGTGACTGGATGAAACAAACGAACTGGTTTCGTGAGGTTCAGGGCTACTAAGCGCAAGAAGCATAGGAGTATTCACTAGAGAATTCCTTCGGGTCTCCAGATGTGGATGCAGAATGACGGTAAGAGAAAGCCTCTGGAGAGACAGTGCCTTTTATTTGCCTATGTTCTGGACGCTGTGCCGACAAACGTCCTTCTGGCTAACTTCGCAAAGTGGACCATTGCGGTTGTTATCGTTATTGTTTACTGCATCAGAACCTTCCAGAAAACCATCGGAGGCCTCGTATTATTGGTCCCTAATCAAATATACCCTGGCGCTAGAGACCTTACCAGTTATAACAGACTGGTCGATAAGATCAGTCCTAGCGTGTGCTGTCTTAGATAAAGAGGTTGAAGGAAAGAAAACTACGTCTTTTTAGAATCCACGGCAGACCCATTCTGGGATATTGCTCCCTAGTCTGCTCTAACATGAGACAATGCGACAGAGTGGCAATTGAAAAAGTCCAGCGTGCATTTACCAAACAGTTAATTGAATGCTCTACAAGCCTAAGTTACATGGAGCGCTTAGTCGCTGAAATTAGATCCCTTGTGGCGTTGACATATAAGTGTAAACCTGGTAATCTTTAACAATATTATTACAGAGGGCAGATGCGTCTCTGCACTTCGTGTTGGAAACCCACTCCCGTATACTCTCCTGAATGCAGATTCAACTATAACTCTTACAGTTCCAAAGACTTCCGTTACAGCCAACTTCTTTATTATTATATATTCGTCGTTACGGAATAAACTCCCCCATCAGCTTTGCATTCTGTCACCAATACCTATTTCGCAAAGTAGTTACTGTACCCTTTCTCACTAATCCATACCATCCATACTCACTTGAGGATGGAGTGCATGAAACTGGATTGGACTTCTGAAAAACGCATTGATGTCACCTTTTCGTTCATTGTGGAAAGGGAAAGTAAATCTCCCTACTCATATCATATAGGAGTCAACCTAGTCTTTCCCGCTTGAAACAGATCTCCAGCACCAAGCTCAGGCTACTTATTTACATGTAATTCCACGTCGGATGCATCTCACCGTTCCTCTGCCTGCAAAAGCGGTACCTAACGCTCAGTAGTCTGACTTCATATTCATAAAACCTGTCGTTCTAACTGCTCATAGGTTTGATCACCCACAGCTCCCTCCTACCCACTCACCTAACTGATTCCAACACCATCGCTAACACGGTGTGGCAACCATAACATGCAACCGTCTTCTAAAAATAAAAAAACATTCGCTAAACTCGTCGCCCCTACTTTTCATTAACTTTTCTCTTCATGTAAATGACTCTGGCATGCAGAAATCACCTTGTTTTTTGACGAACCAAAATGATATCCTCCAGGCGAAATATGGCAAACGTCTTAGATTCTTTCTTATCTACGCCTCATTGATATCCCTTTCCATTTTGGTCAATTCAGAAGTCAAACTATTGCCACGAAACATAGAGTTATATGTGGTATCTTTTCCAATAGTGACCGTTTACATCTACCATACCCACTGCCCCCCGGACCATTTCTTGTTTCGAAAAGCACGGCCTCCTAGGGTAAAATATAATCCTTGATTTCCAAGTGGAATTTAGTCAATCCCTGATGCAACTTTCTCTGTAGCTCGATCAATATTTACATCACCACCAGTTGTTCCCTGTCCGTCCTATTAAATACCGGTTCATTCTCCTTACTCATGACGTAAACAATCCTACTAAATACCGGTTCATTATGTTTACTCATAACGCAGACGATCCACACACTAGATTAGCCAGCCCATCTATTAAAAATAAACGTATATAAAAAGAAAACCCGGAATGCTCAGCCACCATACACATATTTTGAGTTGCACTATGCCTTCTAGTAACTTCCTTCTCTGCGCTGCTCGCAAGATTGATCGCTTCATAATCCGCAGCTGGCAGCTAGGCCAGACCACCATCCGTCTATTTTCTCTCTTCCGGGCTTTATAGGCCCGCTTGAATCGAAACACTTACCTATTCTTTGGCGATTATCCGATCCTGGAAAGACGATATATCCCTTAAAATACCATATTTGAATTCCTTCCTCCAAACCACGAGTACTCCGACGTTGCCACAATAGTACGGGGCACGATCATATCCACCGCTTTGACTGGCACACATCTGGCGGACAGCTCGGCTGCAGTGGTGTGCGGGTGCAACTAAGTTGGCGGATTACACATTCCGCGTTCATCCTCAAACGGTGTTCTTCAGGTTGGGTGGCTAGCACACGGTCAGCCTCACCCAATAGCACTGTTATGGTAAACAGCACTCTAGCGCCTGCATTCATGTACTGGCTTCCTCTTGCTCCTTCCCAAGATTCTTCTGCCAAATCCATACTAAACGGAATCACGAAGGACAGGATTTTTTTATTGGCATTTGATGTAAACTGACGTTCACAAGGCATCTTGACATCCGAAAACGGCTCAGGACCGTCATTTTTCATCAACCTCTACTCTGGTCTGCGGAATTTGGCAATAGACCGACACTCCTGGCAACAGTTCTCCACACGAGTCCACCAGACGTTGCTTCATTTGATCCCGGGTCTCGTTCTTCTTTTCCAATCCCACATTCATCTCTGGACCAAGGTGAAATTCATGAACTCAAAATTGCTCAAGGAAAACCTTATGGATCTGTCTTACAATCGCACAATTCCCATCCCGTATCGCCGCTTTCCTTGCTCAACGGACTGTGCTTTGGGGTTTTTTGAGTTTTATTCTGCCATATATGGTATCTAGTCTGGTTTTGACTCATCTCCATTCCGCAATCACATCCATATTGATCCTCATCTTCACCATATAACTCTCTTGATTTTCGAGGATCCCGACCAACTGGCGGCGACAGCCATTGCCCTCCAGCCATATTTTGTGCCTGCGATACGCACCTTTGATACATTTAAACATAATGTTACTCGCAGTGCAAGACTGAAAATCGGTCACAGAAAAATCTTTGCGAACCATTATTTAGCTCTGATTTAGAACTGGAAACCCCGTGCTCAGGAAACCACATTGCCTGTTGTGATCTTGTGAGCGAAACCACATTGCATTGTATGTTTGGTTTCCGGTTTCTCTGTCTGCACCGGGGCTTTTTTCGCCCAATTTTGATTTTTCCTTGCGCATGACTCTTGTGTTTCGAGAAATATATAAAACCAAACTAACCTTTCAAATTACGGAGGGTCGCTGTCACCCCTTCTCCCTTCGATTTATATTGTTCGTATTCCCTATGCATCCTCTATGCAAACTTGATCTTGCAATGCGCATGTCTCTCGCAAATCGAGAAATATACCTCATTATTATGTTTCAATAGAATCATAAAAAATAGCCAGCTGTGTTGTTCCGAGCGGAGCCAACAGGAGAGTGCCCAACTACGCCCGGTCCCATTTCGCATTAGATCAGTTGGTGAGTAAAAGGCACTGAACACAGATCCAGCCCACACAATTAATTTCATTCTGTTTGGGTAGCCTTAATGAAGAGTGAGGTTCCACTTAACCGGAAGCATCTATAGAATGTATCACTCAGCCGTTTTCTGAATGTTGAAGAGAAAATGTCTAAAGTGGAGTTGCCCGACGGCCCACTAGTGTTAGAGGAACAGAGAGGGGTCAAGGGAGACATCCACTGAACAAGCTACCTCAGTTTGAATCTTAAGTGGTCCGCCGGTTAACTGTTACGGCCGAGACTGCCGTTCTCTTGCGATGCACGGAAATCTGGAGAGGGTAAAAGAGACTCCCAGAATGTTCCACGGTAAATATTTACCGCAGGCCAGTTTGCTCCACACAAAGCCATTGATTGAGGGGTACGTGCCAAATATTTCCGGTGAATTTAGGTTGATGTTGGATACGAACATACGTGCGTTGTCCTACCTTGGAAAAACGTGCATCACAGTGGCCTATGCCGCCGAGCGCGCGCCTGCAGTTGTGCGACAATACTGAAAAAAGGCTTCCTGAACTGTAAATGAGATCGACCAAAAAGGGGAAGGAGCGAGATGCAAAAAAGGGCAGAAAGCATTCCAATCTCAGAAGCATGAGTTTAATGGTTTAGTTTAACCTGTATCTCTAATTTCTGTCAGTGTTCTGGCACGTTGATTCGAAGAAGACCATTAGCAAGTAAAGCATGCCGCTGGACAGCCTGTCCACCGTCTGCCTGTGGTACAACGCATTTGTGGGACGCAGAATCCGACTGAGATAGCCCATTTGTCAAATTTGATCTACTTCACTAGCAGCGCATTCAACAAGCCAAGATTCAATGGATGGATTTCAGTGGCTTTTTCTTAAAGCAGACATAGTGTTAACACTTTTACCTGGCAAAACATACCGTAGGTTCTGATAACCCAATGATTTAGTGAATTATGCTATTCCTTTTGTTTTATTATTACTCCGCTTGTCCGCTTATGTTTGTCGCATGCTTTCGGATTCATCAGCAGACTGGTGCTTAAAGCTAATGATCTCTCAGGGGGAGTGTTAGGACAACACCGCATAAGCTTATACGAGGGATCTCGAGCGATTCATTTTTTTGCTTAGGGTATTTGTTTGTTTCCGTCATTCCTTGTTTACTGTTCAAAAGCTGCTTCCGTTTTCGCTCAACATTTGGTCTCTTGGGCATTGTTGTTGCCAGTGTCGCTGTTGGCTCTAAGATACGGTCAGCCTACTTAGATGCCCTAGTAAACTCACTGTGCACTATTTGTTTTTTGTTCCGCAAGTGCAGTTGGTGTTCTTGGAGGTCGGCTGGTTCCGTCAGAAAGTAACTCAACCCATGGACGGGACTGGCCACCAAACCCTCAAGTAAGGGCCTTGGAGCTTCATTAGACACCGGAGATAAACCCTCTCTGATCGCTGGGTGAATGGAACAGTCGTGACCGATTTAAAGGGGGACCTGCCCTTCGCCCACCACTAAGCCCAACGCATCCCAGCTGGCAGACGTGCAAACACTATGGATGTCTCCTCCGCCTTCCCAAATCACTCCCATACTTCTCGGTACTACGCTGGTCACCCTACCACATAATTTCTTTATTATTAGCCAAACCTAGGTTGAAATTTTTTATTGTGAAATGTTGTTCCTTGTGGAATTCATTGCCTTAACAGTTGCGTCTCCTGTCGTCGTCTAACATCGCCTTCAAAAACGAAGTCCGGAAACTACTGACTGTTCAAAATATTATTCGTAAATATGACCCTTATCTCTCAGAGACTCTGGCGTATGAAGTTGGTTAAGTATTCTAAAAGTTACTACAGTAAAGTCTCCAAAACTTGGATCCCAGCCAACAAAACTAACTAACATTTTGGTCCGTGATAGCAGAACGATGCTGGATTCCATGTCAGATATAGCTGCCATTAACCCTCCTTATATCGGCCTTCTCACCCCTGGTTCCTTTTCCCACAGATTTTTCTGCCGATTATTTATTCTGCCATTATAAAAGATCCTGTCTTTATGGTGTTTATTACCGGAACTAGTTTCTCTCTTTGTAGGCATTTCATCAGAAAACTCATTTGAGGTTCCCTTTACTTTTCCTACCTATTCATCCTGATCCCCAGTAACCTGCTGACTAGAACCAGGTAGACTCCTTTCCCCTAAGTAACCTGCCTAGTTTCATTTATAAAACAAATCTGTCCACGTCACACAGATGACGTGATTCGCTTATGTGACACACATATCAATAAGTTTCAAGCAGCACTCGTTAATAATAACAATGTATATATCTCGACTTGCGAGAGGCATGCGCAAGGCAAGATCAAATTTTTACAAGGATGATGCACAGGGAATATAGATGACAGAAGTCGAACGGGATAAAGGGTGGGAGCAATATTGAATTATTGCAGAAGTTCACTGGAAAGTGAAATGAGATGTTGCAAAGCAATGTGGAAAGTACGAGTGTGCCAGTGAAAAGCAAAAATTAGAAAACTCAATTTTGAAGACCAAAAAGAGTTTCCTGGGACTGTTTGCAAGCAGCGAACTAAGAGTCAGTTCGTGCTCTTTGCTGACGCACAACATGGACGGAGCCCAACGGTGGATATTGATATATGGCTAGTGACACCAGGTATTGGCGGGAAATCCACCCCCGCGAAACAGCCATGTTTTTGCGGGCGTTCAAACCGTTGGACGCAACTCATCCACCCGCGATAACTGATAATTACCAAATGTCCACCCCGCGATAACTGGTAGCGGTTGCTGTCAAATGTCAGCTCTTTTCAGTTTCCAACGTGGTAAAAAGGTGATCATTCAGAAGGAGCGAAGCTAGGAGGATAATGTTGACGGTGTTTATTAAGGAAAAATAAAAAACGTCTATTTAGCATGCCAACCCGTAGAAAGTATTGGCTGTGATAGTGAAAATGAACTTTTTGTATTGCGTATTTTGGTTGATGGCTGGGAAATCGAAAATGTATATAAAAATCTGTCTGCCCCGGGATTGCGAAAATGTCTACCTAAATATAAAATATACATACATGTACATATATATATACATGTGAACATACGTGTACACGAGGGCGATGTGATATTTATATACATTTTTGCTGCATAATCGTCACAAGAATTTAATTTGATGATTTTATGCGTTTAGCTATTGCGTAAATCGATTGAAAGTGGTAGAAATGTGCATATTTATATGTACATACACATCTGTCTATATATACGTATAGAAACGTAAACATATGTAAATAAATGGTTGTGCACCTACAAGTATATGATTTGGACATTTGTATGGCGGAACGTTATAAATCCATATACGTGTATGTGTAGAGTAGACGCATACGTATATGAATTCATATATATATATATATATAAATACATAAATGTTCATGTACAAACAGCTATGTATGTTTCCACAATTCATGTATATGAAATACGTAGTTGCATCCACATGTACAAATTACGTAATAAATAAATGTTGATAAACATTTGTTGCCCCATGTGGGAAGACTACATATACATATCTCGGTGTAGCAGTTAATGTCAACGCATGCAATGATTTCCTGATCTGAAAATATATGCATATATTCGTTAACCCATTAGTTGTACGATAATTGCATATATTGCAGTTTGCCCCGTAAGGCAGTTATGGTAACATTAATTGCCCGACGGAAAAAAGTATGACCCCTATGGCAGCCCCGGGCCATGCCTGTCAATAGTCAGGTATATATGGCTAACAACACCTATAAGCACCTCTAGGCCAACGCAAGCCTATGCCTGCCTCAGCATACACTGCTAACATTTGCACGCGTATAGTCGACTAGTTTCACTACTGCTAAACGAATGAGCACCGAAACCCCGACCATTGTTGCGCACGTGAAAGAAGTCTCACGTACCAACAACAACGCACACAATGAAGCCATAACAGAGATAAGCAGTTTTGGAAATCGGTGCTGGTAATCAGATAGTCGTGGCTCCAAAAGGGGGCCATGGTGCCGTTCACGTCAATCCCGCCTCTCCCGCGGTCCTTGTTCCTTGCACCTCCGTCGTCTTCCGTGAACCTCCGGGGTCCTCTTCATCCTCTTCGTCTACCTACGTGGTCTTGGGCTCTTCAGGTCTACCTGCAATGGAAATGGTGAATATTAGTAATAATATTACTTACCTTTTGCTAGCAGGCAATGCATACAGATGTAGACCTCTTGGCCCAGATAGTTGGCGCAATGCGAGTGAATCCAAAGTTGGCATACGTCGCACTGCACCCATTCAGTTGTGTCGTCCAAATCCACCAAGGGCTTCTCCAGTCCGCAGATGCCGCATAGATCCTGTTTGATTGGTAAAGGTGGTGGCCCCGATTGCCTGCGTTTCGTCAACTTCTGCAGTCTGCAGCCAGCGGACGTCATGACAACGTGCTTCCTAAAGTTAACCAACTGTAAAGGATCACCAACGATTTGTATATCAACGTCGTCGGTATCCCTGGGCTCAACGGAAGCCTTACGTTTTGAAGACGTAGGCAACGGAACGAAAGACGACGCACCGGCAAGCAGTTCAACCGTCTTCCTAATTCTTTGTGTCCCATTACTGCGAACGGTATTACCGAAGAGTGTGCTAACTTCTGCGTGGTTCTCCATAGGCACCACGGTGAATTCTTTACCCGCCGCCATCAACGTAGCTATACGTCGCAGTTGCTCTAATGAACACCCTGACGCTTCTTTGCTTACGGTCAACGAAGACGTGTAAATGTCCTGACAAGCGTCCCCAAAGAGGGACGTCTTACTTTCTTTTTCGAAAGGTAAATGTTCCTCCGCTGCGCTGCATTCCTTCTCGGATGAGGGCGACTGGTGTGTGTGGCCCTCGCATTCATACCCACATCGGCCTACTGGAAGTCTCGAAGCGTTATACCTAAGGAATGAGCTAACGCGCAATATGTGGCCACACGGTAACAGCCACTGATTTCAGAAAGTGCATGTGCATGACGGCTGAACGCCCATCAAAAAGCTTCCACCGCATGATTTGCAACGACCTACCTCCCAAGACCAGCTTACTTTCTGCAGTTAAACTAACTTATGCGCTTCCAGGTGGGCCTGAAGTGCATTTCTTGCAAACTGACTAATTCTGTCTAGAAGGGCAGCGTACATATCCAAGCCTGTGGATGGGAAGTAAGTGCCAAGAAATTTGCTAATGACGCGGCGACGCCTAGCCTCGTCTGACTCTTCAATGTGCCGCATTATTCGCAAGAAGACATCAAAAAGCGTGGATCTCATTGAGAGACCACGCTTCAAATGCCTACTTTCCACCTCAACCCTATTAGTCGTAAAAATGCCAAAATTTAGTGTCCACTTTACACTGTACTCTGCTCACATTGACTCGTACGGCAGCCACGCACGTTGAAGGTACGTAAGTGCCGATGGACAACGAACTCCTATTGCAGCCTTAAATTTATCGAAGTCGACCTTCGTAGGCGCAAACACTAAATTGCGCATCCACTGATGAGTGTTTTTCCCGTCCCCTTCGACACTTACTGGAAGGCTACCGCAGCGGGGACGCATGTCCAGGAGGACATGAAACCGACAAAACATTACACCAGCTTCAGGGTATGCAGCTTGAAACGCGTTAAACTGCGCCAAGCTGCGGTCGACGATTATCGTCCTAATCTTACCCGTCGCTGGCAACATATCTTTCATGGCTACTATCGCCCTGCGGTAGCTTGCCCCGCTTTCCTTAGGGAGCAGAGCATAAAACACTGACCGATCTAACCCACTGTCGTCTACTATCATCGCATGCCAGAGGAAGTACCCACCGCAGTTAAGCTGGTGGGTAGCGTCTGCTAACATCACTTCGTAGTAACGCTCAGCTAAATGCCGAAAACTATCGGGCATGAAAAACGCAAACCTAACTACATTCTCCCGTTTGAGTAACCTAAGATAGCCTTGTCCGCGCGATAAGTCTTTTGCGCGAACGACGTCGTTCCGGTCATCCATTTACCGGATCTTGCGCCTAAAACTATTAATATCCCGAACAGTAACTAAACGATTGAACTTATCCCGCGCATATCGACAAACCTCTCTAGCATTCCCAAAAATTTCCATTAGGCTAATCATGTGCGCCTCCTGCTCTGGGTTTAGCTTACGATTGCGCGCGTAATAACGGTCATGAGACCGACGGAAGGAATGATGGCTTTGCAGACAAATTTCTACCATCTGGTATTGCCTGATAATTGCACGCAACATGACGAATGCCGGGCAGATGGTATTTGGAAATCTGCAAATAAATATTACTTGAAAAGATAACAGCCCTACCTACGACCACTTTGATTTCTGAGACGTTTGTGTACAGGGCAGTACTTGCTCCGATAGTGAGAAAACGAAAGAGGAAGAGATCGCGGATGCACTCGGAGCCAATTTCCGGAGCTGACAGAGATATTTATACAACGACGTCAGCGCCTTATGCTGGAAACCCTAAAATCAAATTCAAAATCGGAAAAACTAGCATAAAAACAGCAAAAGTAGCGGGTAAACACTTCTGAATCATCAATATGGGCAGCAGTCGCATTCGCACGAACAGCCATGGCAGCCATGAGAGCGCAACTGACATGGTTTCCGGTTTAGCATGTATTTATAACCAAAATCGTCCGTTTAAACAATAATCAGGTTATCCATATTACCATTTTCTTAATTTCCGAAAAATGCCCAATAACACATTCATTCCATTTCCATAACAATTCTTCTTTAGCCTCACAGGAGCGACTTTTCAACGTGGACTTTTCGTCACTATCAGAGACACCAAACGACGAAAGCGTTGCGTAATGGACGGAAACGTTAAGCTGAAGAAACAAAAAGCAGTGGTGATGCGGTAATCGGATGGAAGTGGTGAAAACCAGGCGAAATGTCAGGAAAATTGGATGAGACACGTAGTCGCCAAGGAATGGTCAAAAAATGCTGACAGCGGAGGAAGATTTTCTCAAACTATCTGGAGGAAATTTGTGAAGTTTCGGATATGAACCTCCAAGGATAGTGACTATATTTACATACGGATAGTGGTAAGCTGTACCGGGAGGAGCGTCGGATAAGAGAAGTTGTGCATGAACATTCCTTAAATACACAAGCCAAGAATGTCCTCTATGTTGTCACTTACGTTGTCGCATCTTTTGAGCTTAGTCAGCAGTACGGGTGGGGAATATGAGGTGCGCAAGCCGTTCCGGAGACAGCAGCAATCGCGGTTTTGCTCGATCACAAAGATGCCTGTTGAGATATCCAGTGCGATAATCCGCGCAGTCTCCGTTGATCGGGCCGGAAATCGAGCGCTTGTTCTAGCTAATAGGTTCTTAACAGGAATGATGGGGCAGCAGATTTGGAATCGCTAGTACGAGGACAAAAGCGTTAGCAGCGCGTCTGCTGCGGATGCGACATCTGAAACGCAAGAGGGAAGTAGTCTGGCTTGGGTGCCAGCTTGGGGTAATGGTGATTGTAGGATTGCGGCAAAATACCTGCAATAGTGCATCTATTCCGTAAAATGTGCTAATTAGAGGTGAGTTATGGTAGCAGTTTTTTGTGCTTATTTGAAGGTTAGGGGCTACCAAGAACAACCTATTTAGCCCTGCCAATCCAGTAAAGAGGATAAGATGACATGAAGAGCGAGGAGTACACACGCTGGTGTTTAAAATCACAGGATGTGATGAGGACATGGATCCAACAATAAGTACGTTGACATTTTCTTCAGCCACATTGGGAGAATTTCAAGAGTTAGTTGCTCAAGTAACTGGTAAAGAGGGCACATCACTACAGGGGAGACCAAAAAGGGCATTAGCGGGGACGTGTGATAAAGTGAGGGAGTTAGAGGTGAAGCCGAATCCAAGATGGTGACCTCAGCAAAAATTCGGTCATCTACTAAAATCCTAACCCACGCTCGTAATCCTCGTCTAGTTCAGTGTTAGCTCGTGTCAGGTTACTTAAGAACAGGGCATCCAATAACTTTACCAGCTGGGCTTTGAACTGGGCTAAATTTGGTCACGACCGCAGGGAACTAGGGAGTTTGTTCCTCGGTTTAGAGTAAGCAACTGTGAAGAATTTAGCCCTGATCGATAGTCGAGTCAGGGGTATTCTTAACGAGTAGTATCTACTACGAAGTGGATAAGGGGGACTACCAGCGTCGCGTGTGACGTTTGTAGTAGAGTGGACATTATTATGGCAAAGATTAAAGAGAAATGTAAGGTTTAATTTAACTCGACGAATCCACAATGGTTCAAGTCCAAGCAGCTCGCATCTGGCCCTGTAGTTTAAGCTGAATGAGGGACCTAGGAGATTCCTAGTGAATGCACGCTGCACACTCTCGATTGCAATTCGATCGACTTTACGCATATGCGTAAAGATAATCGGGCAGTACTCGAGGTGGGGCCTAGCATGGGACTTGAAAGTGATAATTCTGCAGTCTTTAGTGCGGAATGCCCTTAAGATCATTGCGGCGGTTCTCTTAGCTATAGCGGTCTGATAGTGGGCCTGCTCGTGGAAGTTGAAAGAGCAGGAGTATTGCAACCCTAAGTCCTTAACTGTGTGTGATACAAGGATTGGCATGCCGTTTATGGAGAGGGTGCCCGGAGGAACATGGCATTTATATGTTATCAGAGAGCTTTTGTCAACAGAGAACTTCATAAGCCACTTGGAACACCAGTTATCAAGAGACTCTAAATCTTCATTGATAAGTGCAAGAGTGGAGCTAAATGAAGCAGCCTCAAAAGAGTAGACTATTTTAATGTCATCGGCAAACAGGAATGGTGTGCCATGACGAATAACTTCAAAGACGTCATTAATGTATAGCAGGAACAGGAGGGGACCTAGAACGCTCCCCTTAATGACCCCACTGGTAATAGCAGAGGGCTGGGAAAAACAACCGCGAATACTGACTACCTGAAGGCGATCGGAAAGGTAGGATGACAGCCAAGATAAGAGTGGATTTCTTATTCCATAAGTCCTAATTTTGTCCAAAAGCCGGGAGTGGGAATCGCGGTCAAACGCTTTTGACATGATTAGAAAGATTATGAGCATCGACCGGTGGGAATCAGCACTTTGGGTAACCAAGTTTAAGAAGTCAGACTGACAGATGAGGCAGGATAGGCCCCTGAGGAAGCCGTGTTGGGAGGGGTTGATAAGGTTGTGAGTAGTAAGGAAATTAACCAGTTGTTCTTTAACAATCTTTTCCATAAGCCTGGATAGAACTGGAGTGTGAGTAATGGGGCGAAAGTTTTCAGGCTCATGCAAGATGTGACGTGGAACAATAATGGAGGTTTTCCATTGTGACGGAAAAGTAGCACCAGACATGGAGAGCGAAAACAGATTTAGAAGGAGGAGTGGAAGATCCGGACCAGCGGTGCGAAATGGGACCGGTTGGATGCCATCATGGCCAGGCCTGTGAAATGGCCTGGTATATTTCATCACATTGGTGATGCCAGCAACGTCGAAGGAGATGGAAGATAATCTAACCGAATTTAACATGGGGTGGATTTCAGAGTGTTTCCGATTGTCATTAATGAGAGCAGAAGAGAAATATGTGTTGAATGCTTCTGCGATTTCCACAAGGGACTCGATGCGTAAGCTAGTAAATATTATGAAGTTCGGAATAGTTGACGATTTGGGTTGCGGGGGAGCTTTGAAAATGTGGGAAGTCTTCCGAACTGGGTTGGGCGACTCAAGAGCTATAATCTCCTGCCTTTTTAACCTTAGTTCGGACTCCATAAGAAATTCTTGTTAAAAGCGATTGACTTGTACTAAAGGCGGGAAGTCTCCCATTTTGTTGAAGATTTTTTGAGCCTTCAAAAGTTTCGTCTGGAGCCGACAAACCCTACTAGGCCCCTTCGGGTTTGTGTTGAGCGTTCAGACAGACAATTAATAGTAAAAATAAGTTTTGCATAAAGGTCGCCTGCCTCTGTCTGCGGGTCAGGCGATAAAAAGAAGCTGGACCAATAAAGGGTTCGCAGAACGTCAGGGATTTCGTCCCAACGAGTCGACATATAGGAACAGGCAGCATGATAGGTACACAGGTTAGGAAGGTTTGTTAAGGAGAGGGAAGCTACACGTGACCATCTTGTGGTCACCCACAGGGAAAGGTTTTAGCACTGAAACCTTGACATTAGGAGTGCTATGCGTAAAAACTAGGCCTAAGATATAATGAAGCCATGTGGGCGTAGTCACATGCTGAGTCCATCCTTCAGCGTGCGTTTCAGAAATAAAGTTGAGTGGGGCAGGTGGATCGGATAAAGAGGACCAAAAAATTTAGGGGCATTGGAGTCACCTGCAATTATCTTACGGCTGGGGGCAGACTAGAAAGATAGATGAAGGCTTGAGTTAGACGAGAAATATCAGAAGCCAAATGGTATCAGGGATAGAATCAAGAAGTGGGTGATGGAGAACGAAGCTTTGAGTGGCTGTTTCACGTAGGCTGGGCAACCACCTCCTTCACGATTTCATCTATTTGTTTGGAAGGGCGTATAACCCGCCAGTGAAAAAGATGGAGTGGAACTGTGGTCTTTTAGCCAAGTCTCTGTTACCAAAATAATATCGTAAGAGTTTTTAGCTGCTAACAGTCTCAGCTCCCTTACCTTATGAGTCAGTGAGCGGGAGTTCAGCAGGAGTAGGGATAATCTACTGGAACATTTAAGTCCACGTGATATCCAAGAGGTGGTTTCGGTGGCGGTCAAATAATCAAGAGATACACTAGAGGTTCGGACAGTGCATAGCCGTGATAAGGGAGTAAGTTCAGTAGAGTGAGGTATACTGGCCGGTGAGGGACTGTCCTTGTTAATGAATTTGTGGGCTGAAGACCAAGGTGACAGAAGAAACTTGGGAGCTGATGAGCCGGTCGTTGGAGGATGCCAGTGTGAGGGATGTGGTATCAGTGCGGATGGGACCGTGTTAGGTGGCCAAATTGTTACCTTGTCTCGGCGCGACTGGCAATCTAGGGTGTTAGTGGGGAGAGGGCTACGGAAAATGCCAAAGAAAAGGCCGGTTAGCAGGTATGTGTATGAATTTTTGGGGATAGGCGTTACTTTTGGAATTCGCGGGAGTCGGGAGAGCAGTGCTTTCTAGCTGAGGCCATTGAGGTAAGTGCTGGACAAGAGTGGGTTGGTAAAGGGGTTTCATGATAGGTTTTGGCTTAATGGGCGAGATACAGTTATCAAAAGCTTGCCAGGTAACCTGGGAGGATCCAGGGGTAAATCATGAAAAATTAAGAGGATACTGGTATTTGGGGTGGGGAATTGGGCGTGCAGTGGTGGTGAAGGGGCACTGGAGTGGCGGAAATGCATTTAAATAGGGTTGACTAGTGAGTGGATGAAAGTAGGGAGGATAAGCGGCAGGCCCCAAATAAGGAGGGGCATCAGTATCAAGCTGGAATGTGGCAACCCTGTTACCGAAGGATGGTGGAGGCATGAATACAGTGGGTCAATCAAATCGTGATTGTAGGCGGCGGTTAGTAGGCCTTCGTGAGTTTGTGGACCTTCCGGTTTGGCAGAGCTCATGCCGGGATGGCTTGCTGGAGTTGAGTGTGCCGAGAATGCCAGACAGTCGAGGTGTATAGACAGGTTTACCCACTGAATTAGCAGGATGGCTAATGAAGTGCGGGGTTTTGTGGTTAGTTGAATAGGTCACTGGCATGCGCTTCCTGTTGAATTCAACTTATTTTGGCGGGGTGCCATGCTGTTGTTTGACGGAAGGACGAGGAAGTGCTAGAGGGCGTATCTGGGATGGGGTATTTGCCAGGCGGTTGATATTAGCCTGAAAAGACATGAGTGAGACGGCAGTCATGTGCGTGGTTGCACCGTCCGTGCTTTTGTCTTGGGGTACCAGATTTGGCAGATTAAGATGAGAACCTTTGCGGGGTGGTTGGAAGGGCGAAGGGGACCGAGTTTCATCTAGGTCTACCGGTATTGGCTGCGACCAAAGGAGATGATGTCGAGGGATCAGCACTTTCGCAGCAGGTATACGCGAAGGCGGGTGCCACTGCCATCATTAGATTTATTCTCAGACAGACTTGTAACAGATTTGTGGGCTGAAGAGATTGGACAGGAAATTGAGCAACGTAATTAGGGGAGAGGTCGGTTATGCAAATCGCTTAAAGGTGTAGCTTTCGATGCGTTTTGTATTTTGGTCCCGCTAGTGGTCACCGCGCAAGGGATAGCCGGAGATGTGGGGCAATGGAGACTGCACAAGGAGAAGGTAGATTAGTTGAAACCTTAGCAGTAGGCTCGGGGTCGGCCCATCAGGAGGAAACCGAACTGGCAGCGCACTGGTCAGAGGGGGAGCGCCCGATACAATTGAAGTCCTACCAACTTGAGAAGCTGCGGTAAACTTTGGTGACCGTAATATATCTCTCTGGAACGGAGTTTTATCTGTAAATATCTTGATATTTTTATAATGCACAGAGTTATTAATGTTCGCCTTGTTTGCTATAAACTCCGTAGCAGAAATTTCATCACGAAATTGAAATAAAAATGGACAGTTATTCTTGGGGGATATTTTCCGGAGCCTAGAACACAGACAGGAGTGGTGCGTTATGCTACAAGCATTGAGAATGGTAGATTGAACCGCTGGCAGTGGGATGCGGTCGGGTACAAAAAGGACAACGGCATTCTTTGCGTTCGCAATATGTTCGTGAGCTTCCTTAGTTACGGAGTCAAAAAAGCGTCCTGTGGCAGCTAGATTGCTGGCAATATTGTCATTGGAGGGGTCAATTAGAATCACCAATGGAGCAATTTCAATGACGGGACCTCGATCTGTTGTTTTTTTTATTTCTAGGTCTCTTAGTCTTTTCGAAACATCAAGAGTTTTGGGACCAGAATTACCAAATATGTCAATAAGCGGGAATGAGCAAGTTTATTGGGAATCAGGGGTTTGAAGGGTTTTCTTAGAATTACGGTGCGGCGCTGAGGTCGCTTTGGTCCGGCTGGTGAAGGCATTGTATAGGTTGTAAAAAGTCAAGAATGTCTGAATTGGCTATGAGAGGCTATAAACGTTCGGCACCAGACGACTGGATGGTGTCAAGAAGTGCGGGAGCGTAAAGGCGAGATGATAAATAGACAGGCTAGTTGGCAAAATTGATCTTAAAAGTAGATCGGTGGGTGGGTAGAATATGTGGTTAGCAGCATGAAGACTTTTAATATAGGTCCAGGCGGGAGTTGAATATGTGACGGTTAAAGCTTGAAGCAAATATTGACAGAAAGGTCAACGAGGGATGAGTTCAAAGGCTAATGGTAAAAAAATTTAGGGAATATATTCAACTAAGAAAAGGGTTCTAATTATGCGAAAAATACCACAATGACATTCTGAATTGAAAAAGACAACAGCGAGAGCAACCCAGAGCGAGGGACGGTGAACCGCAGTTATCTGTCCACGTCACACAGACGATGTGATTCGCTTATGCAACACAAGACCATATTAGTAGGTTCAAGCAGCACTCGTTATTGAAAGCAAGACACGGCGTCGACGGTGACGGGGCTATACGTTCAGGTCTGTGTTTTAAGGCATAAACCTCCATCCTCCGTGTGCTTGCTTACCCTCACTTTTGTTTCCTTAGTCCGTGCGAAAACCAAAATAACTGCGACAGGTTTGCTTCAGCATCTCCGAACGTAGGGGAAGCAGGCCACCCGCAGCAGTTGCGAAAAAAACGCGGAAAATTAAGGTCAGGAGGAGGAACTATGGAAAGTACCTATATGGGCTCAACCATTCCTCTGTTAGAAAAAAGAAGAAGTCCCTGTCGGATCAGGCTGAGCCCAGCAACCAAAACATATTCGGGCTGCAAAGGAATGGGTCACCTTCTACAATGGATATGTGTGTCATCAGCCCAGACCCAACCCTGCGAAAGAAGAAACACCACACTGCACTTGTTCGGTAGATAAGCATCTGGTTGCTTTGTTGGACGGTGAAGTAGCGCAGCGGAATGTCTACTTATGCTTCACCACCCACACCTCTATTTTTCAACATACCACCGTTCTGCCAACCACACACCTGTTACGCATGCTGAAGTCTTTAACACCTGTCACTGTTCATCTTGATCAATTATTCGTGCACGCTCACCGAAAGAACAATGTAGTATGAGTTGCTATCGTCCTATTCAAACAGAAATTACTGGTCTCAATATTCCAGTGATTCTTCCTTCCCTCCTTTCTGTGACTTCTCGTGGAAAATCCTGTCCTAGCATCCAGCACACGCTGCCATTCGCGACCCATTCAGTTGTGACATTTCCTGGCAATTGCAAGTAGTAAACGTCGGCGGTAGATAACGTGATTAGTTATAACCGGTTCACTGTAGCATTCACAACAGTCCTGCAGACCAAAGGAGTTTCAAAATTAAAACAAACATTGACTTCGTTCCGTAACACCTGCGCTAGCCGTCCCATCAGACCACTGTAATCTGCATCTGCGGGGATGTCAAAAGACGAGAGAGCAACACGATACGAATAAAAACCATGCAGCCCACGACTGACTGTGCCATATACCCTAGAGAGAGAAAGCAGACGGCGTTCGTTGCACACGTCCCGTCAACGGAGAGCTATCTCCTGCGCATTTCAAGACAGTCGCCCGGAACCTG
Source organism: Fasciolopsis buskii (assembly GCA_008360955.1). Classification (NCBI taxonomy): domain Eukaryota; kingdom Metazoa; phylum Platyhelminthes; class Trematoda; order Plagiorchiida; family Fasciolidae; genus Fasciolopsis; species Fasciolopsis buskii. The sequence goes on along the minus strand of LUCM01002610.1, from coordinate 74,885 downwards.
TAACCTTCGTAAGAATCTGATTGTTATCACTGTTTCCATTTTTTGTCTATTCACCTAAACACCATCTGGAACAAATTCCAGGCTGCAATCTCTCTCTTCAGCTCTCCTTCAGGCTGGCCAACGTCCACAGATGCAACGCAAACGCCCGCAGAAAGCTCCATTCCATCCTTTGCGCTGGGTGCCCATTCCTGTTAGGAAGCTCTCATCCGGATCTGACGCTCCAATACCGGGCCGCCTAACCCTATGTCAAACCAAGCCACGCCAATGACCGCCCCAGGTACCTCAACTCAGATGAATCATTACGACAGGCCAAAGAACTGGTATTAACACTACCGAAATGCTGCGCAACCCCCCAACCTCCAGACCACTGTCGCCACAGAACATCATAATCGCCGATATCAACCAAGGACAACACAGATCATTCATGGCAAGTGTATTCAAGGTTTGATTGTAATTCTGACACAGGCTCGTTTTCTTCCCGCCACCCGCCCTAATCCGCTCCCGGCGGCACAGGTCCAGTGACCATTTTTGTAAATTCCATTGTCTCTCCGTCCACAATTCTTCATATATTTTTGTCCCGTAAATTGTTTGATGCAACCTTGAATGTTTCCCGCTGTTTCATCTTAAGCATTATTTTGGCTGCTGAATGTTGTTAATTACCATTCTCCAGCCACTTCATACGATATCCAGTGTGATTTTGACTCTTCTCCAACCCGTTATTACATCTGTATTGATCTTCATCTCTACCTTATAACCCTCTTGATTTTTGATGAACCCGGCCATTTGACAGCGCCCACCATTGCTTTCCAGCCAAATTTTGCGCCGGCGATACGCACCTTTGATGCATTTAAACATGGATCAACTACCAGTGCGCGACTGATGGTCAACTCCAGGAAGTCTTGGCGAAGGATCACCTAGCTTTGAACAAAAACCTCGAAAGCTCGTGTTTAGCCCACCAGATTGCACATTACGCTTATGAGAGCACAGACATTGCGTCTTCACAGTTAAATTTTTATTTTCCGATTGTCCACCGCGCAATGCTTTTTAAATTTGATCTTGCCTTGTGCATAACTCTCAAGTGTCGAGAAATATATACATTATTATTATTTGCCTTAGGGCTACCATAGTCTATGACAGTTCGGCTGTTAAGTGATCGCAGACCACGGGTTCTGCGCAAAGCCCTGGACAAGACGCGAATTGTGGGAGACTTACTTGCCCCCAAAGCAGGGTGTTAACGATGATCTAGTGCGACATGTGCAGTAAATGTTTCTACTGCGTGTGTGGGTGTGTCAAGAAATGCATTTTTGAGCTGCACTTTCACCAAGACAAGCTAAGTTGGATTCTTCTGGGCTGCGAAACGCTCGTACGAACTGCCATCTTGGGGAAGGCTCAGGTAGACCAGCGGCAAACCCCACCGCAGTCAGATGGCAGGAGAGCATGGAGCTGGGTGACGCTGACCTCAGCGGCCCACTTTAGGATGCAGAAGGTGAAGATAACCATCAGCCTGACAAGGAAGAAGGGGCTGTGCCACCTGTAGTAAAGGAAGATCCCACGCCAGTAGGCCCTGCTGACCGGATAGGGCCGGAAGCAATAGAACCCTCGGATAACTTGCGCAGTTGTGACCATAAAAAGAAATTATTATCTCAGGGGGATAACAGGGACAAAAGACAAATGCAAACCAGGAGTGAAGAAACGGCCGAATAAAGCGGGGCTTGTGAAGAGGAGGAGCGGACGGACAAACAGAAACTCAAGAAGTGGAACAGGTCGCACGGCCGAACATGAGGTACTCGACAATAAGCACAGGACTGTAGGAGGTAGATCAAGCCTTGCGTCATAAGATCCAGGTGCTAAATGGTGCGCAGAAATGCAGTGATATCGTAATGGGTAGGAACCTCAAAGCCGTCGTCCATGAAGTCCCCTAGTCCTTTACGAAAAAAAGAAAGCAGAAAGAAAGCACAGTGAGGTACCACGTCGTACATCTGTTCCCGAAAATAAAAATACCGAAGCACGTAGTTATCAAGGGAGAACTTCGCCTAGGAAAACGGCAGGAAGTCACTGAATCCAGAAGCCGGGATCCACGGCCAAAGCTGGTGTATTCTGCTACTCCACGGCATGGGGACGGATTCTCGGCGTCAAAAAATACAACAAAAACGATCACCGCAAGCGAGAATACCAAAGTCGAATGATATTTCCATAAGCAAGATCAGGGCTAGGGCTACAATGGGGAATCAGCAGGATTCAAAACCGAGCTGTTTCAATCCCTAAGCCGAGAATTCCTGGTTGAGTGATGGCGGACAACGAAACGCCACTCCGCGCAGCAGGGCCACAGGCGAACGTAGTGGGTGGGCGCACTTTGGACCACTAAGCCTGGATCGGACACCCGTGACTGCCATGCGCCGGAAGAAAATAAGCAAGAATGCTTGAGCGCTGGGGTGGGGGTGGAGCTCCCGTTTATCATGAAATAAAGGGGCAAGGGCCTCAGGAGTAACTCCCGATTATGCGACGCCCCGCCAGTTAAACGGCCAAAAGGAAGTCAAGGGGGAGTTGTAATGGTGGAAAAAATGGCGTGGGCTTGCTCGTTCATCAGAATGGATAGAGAGGATGGAAGAACAAGAGGCGGGACGCTGTTCTTGGCAGGTAAAACGTCCGAGATATAAAAGGGACAACCTAGGTGTCCTTATATACGGGCTCTGGAGGTCAACATCGCAGATGGCGGCTCCAGGATCCCAGTTGTTCGTGTTTACTTAAGCCCGGGTTCGACGCTAGTGGAGGACGGGAAGCTGCCTCTCTTTGTCAATGTGTTCGCATGGTCTCCGGGCCAAATGCTCATACTGGGGGACTTTAACGCTCCTGAATTGCAAGACAGACTCGGAAGGCAATTCTGAGCAGCAACTCCTGCGGTTCGCGCCCGGTACCCGAGCAACTTGATGGAGATTCGGTCAAGTATCTTCACTCCTAGACTTAGTATTAACGAGAGCACCGGACGATATAGGAAGCAACGGGTTGAAAGAGCCCGTAGCTAGGAATGACCACGTTGTATTTCGTACGCCACTGAGCCTGCGGGGACTGGTAGGGCCCAAAATATGGCAGAATCCTCTCAGAAATGCATAAAGACAGGCTATTTGACGAGGTTCTCCATACTCGGTGGGAATTAGAAGTGGGAAGCACATACGTGGATCGTTAGAGAAAGGCAATTAGGAGCAACCTATTGCGATAGCAGACCTGATTGCACCAATCCACAGAATTAAACTAAAGGGGCTATCGCCATGGAAGAGGAGTCGGGTCACGAGAGACAAGAACCGGAAACAGGGCTTTTGCGAAATTTAAGGACACACAGGGCTATCGAGAGTATTCAACGTACATAGCGGAAAAAAGGGAATGTCAATGATTTCACGACGGTGACGAACTTCCGGCGAGAAGCGGAGAGTTGGGGCCGCTAAAAGCAAACCCAAAGCCCAAGATAATAATAATGGTAAAATTAAATAGGATGCATGTTTCTCGATTTGCAAGAGGCATGCGCAAGGAAAAATCAAAATTGGGCGAAAAAAGCCCCGGTGCAGACAGAGAAACCGGAAACCAAACATACAATGCAATGTGGTTTCGCTCACAAGATCACAACAGGCAATGTGGTTTCCTGAGCACGGGGTTTCCAGTTCTAAATCAGAGCTAAATAATGGTTCGCAAAGATTTTTCTGTGACCGATTTTCAGTCTTGCACTGCGAGTAACATTATGTTTAAATGTATCAAAGGTGCGTATCGCAGGCACAAAATATGGCTGGAGGGCAATGGCTGTCGCCGCCAGTTGGTCGGGATCCTCGAAAATCAAGAGAGTTATATGGTGAAGATGAGGATCAATATGGATGTGATTGCGGAATGGAGATGAGTCAAAACCAGACTAGATACCATATATGGCAGAATAAAACTCAAAAAACCCCAAAGCACAGTCCGTTGAGCAAGGAAAGCGGCGATACGGGATGGGAATTGTGCGATTGTAAGACAGATCCATAAGGTTTTCCTTGAGCAATTTTGAGTTCATGAATTTCACCTTGGTCCAGAGATGAATGTGGGATTGGAAAAGAAGAACGAGACCCGGGATCAAATGAAGCAACGTCTGGTGGACTCGTGTGGAGAACTGTTGCCAGGAGTGTCGGTCTATTGCCAAATTCCGCAGACCAGAGTAGAGGTTGATGAAAAATGACGGTCCTGAGCCGTTTTCGGATGTCAAGATGCCTTGTGAACGTCAGTTTACATCAAATGCCAATAAAAAATCCTGTCCTTCGTGATTCCGTTTAGTATGGATTTGGCAGAAGAATCTTGGGAAGGAGCAAGAGGAAGCCAGTACATGAATGCAGGCGCTAGAGTGCTGTTTACCATAACAGTGCTATTGGGTGAGGCTGACCGTGTGCTAGCCACCCAACCTGAAGAACACCGTTTGAGTTCGGTGCAACTGCCCCACCAATTTATTTGCTTTCGCCGTTTGTGCGAGAACCTGCTCCGAGAATTTTAAGTTGCAGCAATTAATTTAGGCCCGATTAGCGAACTTAAAGGTTAACTTGGATGGTTTGGGTTCAAATTTTGAATTCTTTTGGAGGTATAACGCATTTGTTCACCATAATGCTGCATTTCCCAGCGGAGAGTTTCATCGTCCGATCGTTTGCTCAGGAGATCAGTGACACTTAATTTTGCAATATGTTACTTATGGTGGACTCTAAAGCTTCAGGTCGAAAGGGGTACACAATTTTGATGCTTTCTGCGAAGAGAAACGGGGTACCGTTTCGAATAACATTGAAGTCATCGTTAACGTGCGATAGGAAGAGTAGAAGGCCCAGAACGCTATCTTGGATCACACTGCTGGACACCAATCTAGCTTCAGATAGTAAGCCATTTACTTGCACTATCTGCTTTCTAAATGACAGATAGGATGAAAACCACGACAGTATTGGATCAACAGTACCGTAGGATACCACTTTACTTAGCAACCTAGGATATGACACTATATCGCAAGCTTTCGTCATGTCTAAAATGATTACTATACCTGACCTCCCAGTGCTCAGGGCCTCACTGATAGTGTTTAGGAAGTCAGTCATGCAAGTAGCGCAGGATTCCTTGCGAGGGAGGCCCCGCTGTCCACGGTTGATAAGTTCATTTTCCAGAAGGTAGGCTATAAGACTATTCTTAATCAGACGTTCCGTGATCCTGGAAACTATATGGGTGTGATTTATTGGGCGGTATTTTGTAGGGTCATAGTGTGCACCCTTTTTGTGAACGGGTATAATCACAGAGGTTTTCCACTGCAACGGGAAGGTGCGGCACTGAATGGACAATTTGAAGATGTTTGCTAACAAAATTGGGATATCGCTCTCACCTAATGCGAAGGCAGCCTGGGGTAATGAATCAAGTCCAGAGTGGCAGCCAATTTTAATTTTTACCAACATCTGGGCTACGTCCTTCGGAAGAGATACAACTGTCGAGCGCGACTGTGTAGTAAAGCAAGACTGGCATAGGAGAGAGGAATTTTTATTCTTTGCCAGAGCATATGCAAAGAATTCACCAAAAGATTCTCCAATCTACTGTGAGTTGTTTACATAAATTTCTTTTTGAATGATATACTAGACCTGAGTAGCTGAGGACCCAGAAGTAGTTCTATGTTTAAGCAGTTTTGCTAGCGTTGCGTTTGGGTTCGGATGATTTGAGCTTGCAGCTCCTGCTCTTTTTTTCTGTGGTCCAGTACTGTTTCTAAGGTTTTAGTTAACTGACTTATTTGCAGAAACAACGAAAAATCTCTGGTCTTAGAAAGGACCCGCTAGAGTTTGGCGAGCGTACAGTTTGTTCGGCCACGATAAGTTCTTTTGGGCGGTATGCTCAGCGTTTGGGACGGAGTAATGGCATCAAGGCACCTGTGCAGACTGGAGTAGAACCGATCAGCGGCCGGTTGTACTTCTGTTGGTAGAAAAAATGCGTCCCAGTTTGAATTACGAACTAGAGTAGGTAGGCGATTCCAGTCAGCTCTGAAATGCAGTCTGAGGTTAGTTGAGGGGTAGCTATTCAGGAGGGGCAACGTAAATGAACAGCTAAAAAGCAAATGGTCACACCCAGGTAAACTAGCTTCAGTGGAAGTCTGAACGTGTGTTAAGCCTATCGTAAATATCAAATCAAGAACACTGGGGTTTCTTGTTGGATTAGTTACATGTTGGATCCAGCCGCCATGATAAACGCTTTCAAGGAAAGGGAGCAAGTAATTTGTGACGGAAAGCGCGGACCACCATATGCCGGGTGCATTGAAATATCCAGCTAGAAACGTGGGACCCGGTAGGTCAGAAGCAGTGTTCATTTGTTGTGTTATCATCAGAAAGTAGTTTTGGCAGGAACTGGGGGTCGATAGATGCATGCAACAAGAAGGTCTTCACTGCTTATATAAGCCCTAACCCAAACGTAATCCTGGATGGGACTTAGCATGATATCCTGGCAAAAAGTGGCTGGTACAGATTCTCTGACGTAGACAAGGCGGCCATCTCCACGCTGGGCCTCACAGCTTTTCCTGAAGGAGTTTTAGCCGGAAATTATCATGGCGTTGTCAGGAGTGTGGTTACTGAGCCGCGTCTCGGTGATAAGTATGAAATCAAAGTTTGACGGGAGTGTGAGAAGGCTGATACATTTAATTCTCTGTAACATGGAGCGTGCATTTAATAATCGTAGCGAAAATTTTTCTGAAGAACCCTTTCCATTGACTGATGATGAATGAAGCTCGGTTCCTCCTTTGTTGACCATCGTGAGGAGAATCAACATTCTTAGTTTTAACCAATTTTGTTTCACTTGGGGCCTCCTTTATCTGGAAGAATGCTGCATCATTTGAGTGGGGAATCGTCGGCCCGGGGCAGCATGGCTGGAAGTGGATCTGTCATGCGAGTTTAGCACGGCTTCTGGTGGGTGGTCCACTTGTGGACCGCAGCAATGTGATCCGTCTACATTGTGTTCAGTCGCCCGGGACATTTTCGACGTGGTCATGTTTGCCAGCCCACATTCTGTTGCACAATGAGAGTAGGGTGGGCCATATGCATGGAAGGTAGGGCAGGTGGGAGGTAGTTTAGGGAGAAAAAAGGGTTGGCAGAAGCGGCGCAGAGTTGTGAAATGAGGGATTTGTTAGGGTATAAGGGAGATACCGTTAATCAGAGGGGGCCACTAGACTTGGTCTATAGTTCACACGGTTTTCGGGTTTGAAATATACCTTATTCCTCTGTATGTCCGGCGGCATCCACTGAGTTTACTGTGGGGCTGGGCGCAGCAGGATAGAGTGGTACCTGATAGTATCCCTGGAAGATCGAGGTAGATATGTGTTTGACCAAATAGCCGTCCACGTGGGGGAAACTGGGTAGCTGTTACGAGGTGTGAAAGTGAAAACCAGAGGACTTGAACGATCTAGTCTGCCTTCGAAATCTTGGTAGGTATGAAGTTCTAGGGGTTGTTGGTCTATGTACTAAAGTGGTGCTGAAATTTGGGCCAGCTTTTCTTAGTCGTGTAAAGCGGGGTGCGTGTTGAGGCCTCTTGAACGTAGATAGCGCCGGTAGCGTCCCTTTCGGTGACAAATTTGGGGTGTATTGGGTGGGTTGGGATCTATGGGTGAGAGGAACAATAGGACCAGCTTAAGGGCTGGCAGGTAGATTATGCTGGCTGGATGCTCTAAACAGGCCGACCGCCTCATTTGCAGACTTCCTCTGGGATTTCGAAGAAAGGGTTGTATAGGAATGCAGTGGGTACTTGCACCGTAAATGGGACGGTTCATGCGCAACCTTTTACGTGGAGGTTGGATGGGAGGTGAATCAGCTTCATGTTTCAGAGGGAGTTTTGGAGTTTGTGATCATGAACTTGGGTTCGGTGGTGTAGGAGGATAGCAGGGGGACTAAATGGTTTGCGCGCTGGGGAGGCGGGGTGCTCCACTTTTGGGGAACAAGTACCTCACGTTGGAGCGGTGTTTTATCCTCCGCAATCCTTGTATTTTTGTACAGGGTGTTTACAGCGACGGTATTTTTTTTCCTGACAAATTCACGGGCCACTTTTTCGTCTTGGAACTGCGTCAGGAGTGGGCAGGATTTTTATTGGATCTTTTTTCTTTCTCACACACGGTGGCCAGGATATTGATTCATGTTGCACACCTTCAGTATGGTGTCTTTGACTTTTTCCAGTAGTCGGCGGTCTGGAATATGTAAGATTACACCAATGTGTCTGTTCCGGATACGTGTGAGTTATTCGGAAGACACTGAAACAATGAACTGACTAGCCCCAGCAAGGTCACATGAGAAGGAGTTTGACGATGGCTCGATGGGATGAGAGAGTGGAGCCAGCTTCGCGATCTCCGCCTCCGCTAAAGTCAGATGAGTAACAGCGCTGATCAATCTTTTCTCCAAGTCTTCAATCTCTTATTTATTTCGTAAAATAAGTCAACTAGGTTTACCTAGCAGATTACTATTTTCGATTTGGATATAGATCGTGGTCCGCCTGTTCACTTAACAGTATTTTTTACAGGGTTTGCTTGCGGCATGGTGTTAAAAACTAACTTGAAAGAGTAAAACGGACTACTTAAGAGAGACAAAAGTGGAACACAAACAATATGCAGAAAACGTTTGGAATTTTTCTGAACAAAACACAGGGTTTTCTACCAGATGATAAGTAGGCAAAATGGGTAAAGCGAAGAAAAAATCAGCAGTCTAAGGCGGCCTTGCAAAAGGCCGTGGGTGGACTGAAAAACTGACCGGCAGTCACAAGAAAGCCGACTGTGTGTCGGAATTTGTCTGGGCAGCATACAGGAGGGAGCAAGGGACTTAGGAGAAAACACCGAGTCCCGTTACCCATACAAAGGAAGTTCCTGATGGGGCGATCACGGAGAGAAAAGTCTGGGACAGCCTGGAAGAATGGACACGTTGAAGCGGCAGTGCCTGATGTGATCCACCCAGCGATTGTAAATTAGCTGGCGGGGGTCCCAGTGAAGCCTTCGACCCATCTCGTCAATGCATCGCTAGAAGGGCGGCTGCCTGCAGACTGGTTGACGTCGTCAATCATACCAGTGCATAAGGGCAGGACAGCGATTACTGTGGCAGCTACAGACCGGTTACTCTGAGATCCACCAATCTGAAAACTAAAAGATCCCTTAGCGGCAGGATAATTGCTCACCTGGAAGCAAAAATTAATGGCGGTAGAGCAACACGGTTTTCGGAACCAGCGTTCTTTTCTGACCAACTTGGTAAGCTTCCTTGACGAAGTAACAGGCAAGACTGACAAAGGCGAAAATGTAGGCCTGCCATCTGGACTTCCAGAAAACCTTTTATTCCGTGATCCGCAAGCTCCTTGGTCAGAAAGTAAAGGCTTTCGAGGTGGAAGATAAGGTAATCAACTTAACAGCTCAAAGCCTGAAGGGTGGACCCTCCAGGGTGACAGTCGAGGGCTGCCTATCGGACAGAGGATTGCTATGCAGCGGGGTGCCTCATGGGTTTTTATTAGTGCCACTGATCTTCCTGATGGTTGCCAGTGACAGACAATGGTTTTGAAAATCTGTGTCTCGCGTTTGCTGACGACATCGAAATATTAGACAGCAAACAGTGAGGCTATCCGAAAGGGTCTGGATAATATTTACCAGTAGTCAGTGAGATGGAACCTTCAGTTGAACGTGAGTGAGTGCCAGCGGCTCATGTAAGGAGCACGATACCCCCATCACCTCATGGGTCCACCTGAGCTTCACGTAGCGTTGGAACAAAAGCAACAAACAAGAGACCTCGGTATATTCGTGGCTGCTGACTTCAAACCTAGCCTGCAATGTCAGAAAGTGGTCTGCCTTACGCCAACTTAGGAATACTGTAGGACCTATGAGTCCTAAAGTTCTTCTGTTGCTGTTCAGGGCATTTTTCAGACAACACTTCGGACACTGTTCCCAGGGCATGGATACCGTATTTTGTTGGAGAATGGAAAATGCTGGAACAGGTTCAGCGTGTTTTACGCGGTTATTTTTACACTTGATGCATATGAGATATGACCAAAGGCTGAGGGCGCCTGGCTTTCACTCCCTGGAACGACAGGGGAAGAGGTGGTTAGATACATGGCTTCAAGGCCGTTAAAGACCTGGCCGAGATACGGGGTCCATGTGGAGCCCTATCCCAGATAAGAGGGAATAAATCACCAAGAGGGAACTTGAAAACGCTTGTGCGAGAAAAAGTAACCACCGGGTTAAGAAGCAAATCGCTTGCCATACGATTGATGGCTGGCCGGAAAAAGCCACCGAAGGAGGTAGTCGAGGCGAAATAAGTGCGCAAATTTGAAGGGAGATCAAACAACGCATGGCTAACTGTATTTGATGGGGACAGTGTGAGAGTTCTAGGGCTGAGGAGGTAATCGAGAGGAAAGCATTTCTTCACCTTTTCCTCCTTTAAGCTGATAGAAAAGAGAGTCGGAGTCACACACAAGGTTCGCACTTTCACCCTAGAAACTGAAGTAGGCTTCCACCTTCCTGTTGTCGAACCATCGTCTGATCCAAGGCGCTCTCTTTGCAAGAACCTGAACTATCAGGCATTTCGCCGTGTGGTCCTGCAACCTAGTCGCAAATGAACTGGAATTGGAACTGGTCGGAAGAAACTTTGTCAAAAACAAGCGGGAATCCATGTGATGCGGCAAAATAGCCCCATTTGAAGGAAATAATGGGCGCATATTATACAGAATATTGAAGCAGAAGAAAACAATTAAGACTATGTCAGATCACTCAAATAATGAAGCTTATTAAAGTAGGGAGCATGAGCAGAACGTGCATCACGAAAGAACGTTGACTACAGATGTGTGCTCCTGGCAGTGAACTGCCATGTGGGATACGACTGATAAGAAACAGGGTTCATGTATAGCACAAGGACAGTTCTAAAATGCAATTCCCATGAAAGCCTATCGTGTTGTCATATTTCCATGTCGGGGTTTGGGTTTGGTTGTCACTAGGGGCCGAAACTTCGAGGGGTTGTGCACACCGTTCCAACGACAACAGTGAATATTTTTGGCCAGCCCAAGAGGTCCATCCACGTATTGGTACTCAAGGCAATCCATGGTGGATTTTGAGTGGTTTCCACGTTGAACGGAACCAGTAATCGAGCTTTGGACTGCCTTGCAGGTTTCTAACGGAATCCACTATCTGATACACAGGATGGGGAAATGAGCTATCAGCGAGAGGGTTTGTGTTGCACCGGTGATTTTTGTCGGCTAATGAGTACTGACTTTGGCCGTTGGCGGGCCTGGAATATATCCAGAAAAGTGGAAGCAATATGGAATTTGATTCAGCTTGCAGCATAGCCATCAAAACGAAAGTGAAAAAAGTGACCAGTTATAAGTCATAGGTAGGCAGGTAAGCGAAATGGGGAAATGGTAACAGCTGGTTGCCCCTGGGAAACTTGAGTCTTAAAATGGGCGGAATAGCAAAACCTGTCGGCGACGAGGACGTGTGCTACGAAACCTCTAGCTGTACGATGTGCAAAGCTAAACCCGTCCTAGATTATCTAGTTCTTACAGGCAATGTGCTCATCAAATACTATTTGATGACTCTGTTAGCACAGACTGCCTTGGACTAACACAGTAGCCAGCACATGTGGTTAGAAATGAGGTAGGCAGTTGAACCCTCGCGATAGAAAAGTAGTTCTATGGCGTGGTATTAGCTTTCGGGTCCCCAGAATTGCTAAAAATGAGACGGCGGGGATACGTAATGAGCTACCACCGATTTTACTGCATCAGACGAACAGCCGAGGGCATCATGTAAAAGGAATACGGGAAGCGCAGTGTGCCGGATGCGAGAACATGAGTTGTCACGTGTGGTCATAAAGATGTTGGAAGGGAGAATCGCGATATTTGCGGGATCTTATTTCCTAGTTTAGACGGGATGGCAGAAAGCCGTACCATTTAGTAATTTCGATAGGCTTACGTCATTAGAAGGGACTCGGTAACGATTGTACCAGTGGCCAGCATGCTTGTGACGTTTGTGTTAGGAAGTCAGCAGCAGGTTGAAATTCGGGGTAAGACAACGAAGCATATATTGAGAGTCTTGCGCGATGCCATACCAAATCGCCTCCCAGCATAAGCCAGATGGACATAAAAGGAATAAGAGAAGTGGGTGGTTTCTTCTTCCGCATGGTCAGATTAGAACAGGTGGCACATATACCTATTATTAAAGTTGGTTCATTGCTTAGCAGGCATTTGACTTTGTAGATTTTTGGCTCAAACTCCCATGTCAGAATCCTTTTCTCTTTTTTTCTAACAGAGGGATGGTTTAACCAATATAGGTGCTCCCCCTTGTCTCTCCACCACGTATATTCTGAACTGCCCGGGGGTGGTCTGTTTTCTCCAAGTTCGGAGACGTAAAAACACACGTTCTAAATTCATTAGGGGTTCGCTTTAACAACCAGAGCGAGGATAAGCAGACACGGAATTTGGTGGCATACGCCGTTGATCACAGACCTGTATAGTTTGGTCCTCTGGACTCCGTAATCTCCTTTAAATTGTGCCAGTTGGAACTTGCCGTCATGGGCGATCTAGTTGCTCAAGCGAATCGGTTAGCATGTACTATAGGGGCAAACGCTGAGAAAAGTTCCCAATGAGTTGTTGGGGGCCTTAATATTTGGGTGAGAAAGGGCAAGGAAAACCCGGAGAAAGTCATTTGATAGGAAACGTGGTGTCGATAAAACTGGTCACATATTGTGAACACCTTCGTCACAAAAAATGAATAGAAAATAAAACTTTGCAAGAGATTCATGAATAAAAAGACTAATAAAATAGTAATTCACCTCGGTAAAATATCTCACAGAAAACCGTATTCCCCTGGTATCACAGGCCACAGCAACAACTGAGTCTGCCGACTGAAACCGAGATTTTGTAGAAGCTAATAAGGCGACTGAAAGATTTATAAACCAAATTGTTACGTCTAAGTTCCCACGAAATTTTGGTTAAAGCACTCCACACCGGTTATTTCACCAACATATAGCCTAATCGGTGTAAACAAGACTAGTCCTTAGATTTCCACGGCGCTGGATGAAACAATCGTCAAGCTGTACAGTTTGTACTAATTTCTAGTATGCAACTAATGCAACTGTACAAGAATCAAACATCGAATTCTGTCGGTGAGGAACAGGGAACCATTTCATGATCCCCTTCACAAACAAAGGGCATCTTTCAAAACAGCAACATCAGCAAACTGAATGACAAGGATAATATGTGATTGGAACATGTGAATGGTTAAATGCCAAATGATTTTAGGCAATATGCGGGACTATTGGATATGTATATAAGATTTATCATTTGCCCACCTCCCAGGATTTCTTCACTTGATTTTTTACCACCCCTTCTTACAAGCATCCAACAGCGATGGATGAGCTGTCCTTAGGATTGTCTTTGGAAATACTCCGTGTAAATTAGCCAGATTGAAAAATGTGGAAAAAATCTCTGGAAGAATCAGGGTAAACAGCGCCCGATAGTAATAAACTGCAAGATGATTAATATGTAGTTATTCGCTTCCCACGGTGTACAGCCACAGACATGCCGCCTCTTCTATTCTGAAGCGGCGGCTGGCAAGGTCCTTTTAGCCGATGCAGTAGAGAAATCTGCAGCCAAGTAGCAGTTATGAGAAATCTGTCGTATATATCGTGGGATTGAAAAAGCGGCAATAATGCAATGCGCGCGAAAGCAAGGGGCGATAGAGAATATGTATGGTTTCAGGTCGAAGATTCTGAATTGCATGTCACCATAACGGACGTTTGCATTTTGTTTATGGTATGACGAGGGTGACCAGAAGAATATGATAGGGTTCATGTCAGACACCAAAATATATCACAAAACAATCGATACACAAAATTAATCCTTTTTGCTGTAAAAGCTGTGTCAGGAAACAGGTCCCCGGCTAGACGGCAAACAAAGCTTTGGATAAAGGTGTGTGGGGCGATGAGTGAGAAGAGTCATTAAGGGTGAACCTGGTTTGATGTAAACGAATGCACTCGTGACAAGTGAGCTTACGTAGGCATTCAAAATGTCGCTGGCAGGATGAATTATTGGCACACAGGAACCAGAACACGGTACACTGTGGGTCACAATCGTCGCCGGTAGCATGGTGGAGATTCGTCACTCAGATTGCGCCATTGTGACAAGGTCCAGACATCGAAAGTTGGCAACAGGCAGGAAATTGTGGGAATCGTGTCGAAGCATTCTGGAGCAAAACGTCAAAGGCACGCAGAAGGAGCCATTTGGCGATCGGTGGAGCCGAGATGCTCAGAGGATTTCGTGGGACCAAAGAACAAACCAATGGATAAGATTACGTGAAAGCCAAATGGATGAGAACCGGTACAGCCACCGTCATTCTTGTGAAGTGCACATAACAATATCGTTAAGTGCAAATCATTCGTATATGTATGCACTTGTTTTTACTAGGCAAACGAGCTCCCGATTGGAAGGTGAGACGAAAGAGCAACTCACAGACAGCTGGATAGGGCAACATATCTGACTCCAGCGGCAGGCATTACTCTTGTTAGGGGATTTAGCACAATGCATCAACAACTGACAGGGAGGCGAGAGAGACGAAAGCCGCATTCATAATCGGATCTGTATATGCTACCATTCGAATTAGTGCCAGGTAGAGATAGCCGTAGGCCTTGACGTGATACAGAGGTGCTCGCAGAAAGCCGTGTATGGTTAATATCGAGTCTCGTTCTGATAGCCAACATGTTTTCAGCCACAGGTGCAACTTTGAGATTTTAAATAATAGCTGTGCCAACACGACCAAGTCCATTATTTCTGAGGGTCCCTTCGTGAAGTTGAATCATGGAAAATGGGACCTCGTAAGGATTTTGCAGAAGCATAAGCATCACCTTTACTCCCATTAGGGAGCAAAAAAGTGAAGAGACAACAAAACAAAGAAAACCCGATCCCATTAACTAGTAGGCGTAGAAGAAATTATCTGGGAAGATACCTCAAGACCTCGACCACATACCCGCATACTCCAAAAAGTATGAGGTATAAAGGAAGAAACACTGGATGCAAAAATGTCGCCGGAGGAAACTCGCCCTGAACCAAACGAACTGAGCCCGACCCAAATCTGTTGCATGATAGCAAAAAGAAAAAGGAAAACTGTTAAAACATCTCCTTATATATCAAAAGCTACTGCTAACGTGCCGGTGTGTCAGCTAAAGAGAAACGAGCAGCAACCCCTACGTTCGGAAGTTCCCTCGAAATAAAAAACGGTGGATACGTAAGTTACACGTTAAGTGAAAAATGATTTCGTCATCAAATTCCAAGTCTGAGTGGATCTAGGCACCAGGCAGTGCTTCAGGAGCTAGAAATTTGGCTATTTGCAAACAGACCGGTCAGGCTCGTGTTTTTCAGTTGGTGAAAACTGAGGGATGTATTTGCGCGCGGGCAAACAACACTCAAGAGCATGTGGCATCCAGCGACAAACACAATTTCCGGCGTTCACTTTCCATTATTGATTATTTTTCACAGGCACATGAGCACTGAGAAGGTATTCCTGGATAAATTTCTTACTTTATCTAGCTGGGGTAGTGGGGAGCTTACTTGAGCGTCGCTCAACTGGAGTCCTTTTGGCAAGAATTTAGGTTCAGATAATTGCAATGCTTTGGATCGTAAATGAAATCATCAGGTACAACACGGTGGGTATGCGGCTTTATCAGGAGAAGGGCATTTAGTACTAGGTTTGGATGATCCACGACGGCCCGATCGATATTCCAGGGGTCGGCACTACGACCCTCATACTCATAGCTGGCTTAGCAAAAGGCATGAGGAACCCAATCTATTCGCTGGTGAGGTAAGAGTAGCGGATGCAGATCAAAAGGGGGCCGCGATGGCAGTCAAGACCTGGTCACGTTAATGGGCCCCTCAGCTGAATCTGGCCAGGATTCACACGATAATCTGTGAGCGAGCTCGTGGAGTGAATGAAAATTGATGATAACATAGGCTTTTCTCGAGCAAAGGATTGGAGCGTAACTAACAACGACAACTGTACACACTCTAGAGGGTCAAAAGCGCGGCGGAAAAGGCCAGAGGATAGTTTTTGGTTTAGATCACCCATACCTAGCAAGTAACCCGAGGCATATGGACCCATGCACGTGACTATCGTAAGACCGCACATGGAATGTTGTATTGAAGCCCGGGCGCCATACTTACAAACTTTCATAAATTTCCCCGAAAAGGAAAAATGGTTGTCACTGAGATGGCAGCAGGCGAACGCCACGAAGGCTTTGGTGAAGTGCAGCATAACTTCAGCACGTTCTCTCAAACGCCGATGCAAGCGCGGTGATCGAATTGAGACGCTCAATATAGAGCTGGAATTTAGGTACAGAACGTGAGGAACGGCTCACTTCTATACCAAAGAGTACCACCATAGGATACAGTTTGCAGCTGCACGGCAAGCACACAGAGCTACGGATCGGATCGAGGTTCTTCGACAATAGGTAAATTCCATCATGAAACCGAACCGCAGAACACATTATCAACGGTAATAGTGTCAGTGGATTTAATGAATCTGTCGATGCCTGCTAGACAGCGTTATATCCAGGGCAGGAAAAGTCAGTTTTGGGCGTGAATACAAACATATATTGGTTCGAATGCTGGACAACATATTTTGCCCTTCATGAAACTTGAGGACATCCACCATGGTGAACGCCACAGACATTTCTGACAACACGCTGATGTAGAGGCCAGAGTTGTGCAAGGCCAAGTTTTCGCCTTGTGCACACTGAAGTGAACTGAAGTGAGCTGACCTCGAGTGCTAGCTAGAACGCACTTTCTTTGCAGCAGTGGTGAATGGATGGAACTAAGTATCTAGGGGTAACAATGCTACCTATGCTATCAAGAATTTTAAGGTAAGATTAAATCAGATATGTAAATTATATTTTTATGGTGCATCTAGTCAGTCATTATGTTTTTCATAGTTTTCTCACAGGCAGCTACTCCGCTGTCGAAACGAGCCCCTCACTCTCCAGTGCCTCTTATCCTTTTCGGACGCCTGCAACAATCAGTGTTTGACTCTCCTGCTCCCCAGCAACATGCCAGGTAATATTTCTATGTGCTCCGATGACGTCACTATCTGAGGTACCGGGGCAGTGGATCACTCTAAGGATTGGCCTATCGGTCAGAGCCTGGTGATCAGCAACAACAACTGTGTGATTCTGTCGTTTGGGAAGTTTCAGGCAATGGAAGATACCAACTGCAACGACCAAAGTTGGAGTCTTGGTCCGCGTGAAGTCGACCGGCGAGTCACAGTGTAATTCGAGCAAAAATGGACTTCTCACGTTCTGGAAAGCATTTCAAAACCTCGAAGCAACGCCTAGCACAGGAAAGAAAATGATTTGCTCCGCAAATTCTACAGTACTATTCTCAAGGTGTGGCGCATAAGGTATTTACACCTTCGTATCTGGATACTACCAGAAGGCGTTGGAAAAAGTGTTCTGACATCATCCTAGAAAAAATGTGCGAAAACCTCTTCGTGCATCGGATCACCTTTCTTTAGAAGAGCTTGCCTGGAGAAATTGCTGAAGCGGAGAATATTGAAACATCCAAATCGGGACTAAATATGCATATGTGTCCATAAAACATGTAATTACTCCTGTGTGTCTGTGTACGGGATGGGAGTTACGATGAATCTTTGCACAAAACGTACACTCGCGCAATGACATTCTGCCGTTTGGAGGTCCAGGAGGGTGCCTTGCCTTTTCCTGCAGTAGAAACCAGACCGCCAGAACTAGGCATGCAGGAGTCCCGAGGACAAAGGACAATAACAGACCCAGGATAAACGCGACCCTGTCTTTTGTCTATGCAGTAAATCATAACATCACAAGTAGACTGAGGTAATTTGGTGTGTCAAACTTCGAGAGATGCATGGATTGCTGGTAATACTACAAGGCCGTCTTTTGCGCCACGGAGTAACTTTCCTCTCCTCATGGTGGTCGGATGAGCATTTTCCCCTACAATTTCCCTGACAGAGCAACGGGCTCTTTACAAAGTCAGCAAAACCACGAAGATGATAAAAATGGTAGAGATGGGTGCCACTTTCTGTGCACACCGTCGGAAGAAATTCGGACGCTAGTTTAGCACTTGGATCGCCCCGAAAACTCTAGCCTTCAGAAGATGAAGAACGCCAAATTCGACAGTGTTTGGAGCCAAGGAAACTCGTTGACAACACGCGGATCCGGAAGTCTGTCTGATCTTTGCAGTCGCTTCTGTCCTGTCCAAACATAACTGAACTTAACTGGTGTGGAAACGGGATTGTTGGAACGCCAAGGAGAACGCGAAAAAGATGTCGTGGCTGAGTTGGATCCCACTTTCTGTGCATATCGTCGGAAGAACTCTGAACGCTCCTTTGGCCGTTTGGGTCATTTCTGTCTGGTGCCAACTGCATTGAACTGGGTTAAAATGTTGGGTGTTTGAATATGCAACCTCAAAGCGGCGGGTCGTTTCACTGCGGTTTTTCATGAAAAGGCCGAGGGTTTCTCCTGGGCTATGTCTGCCGCTGAAGCACATGTGGAAATATCAGACGGTGACCCAACCAAATTTCGGTGAGTCTTTTTACACTGAAAATGAGCAGCTCAATCCGTGCTTTCGAAACGTTTTTCAATGGTCACGGTGGAATCTAAATGTGTATTGTTTTGCTAACGCAATCGCCAACTGCAACGTAAGCCTTTAGAAAGTATAACACAGTTGGCTGACTTGCTTGTAAAGTTCAAGGCTAACACAGAACCCGGTTGTGCTTCCCATGTTATTAATAATATCAAGCGCAGGATGCTACACTCAAAGCATTCCATTATAAGTAGGTTTCCGCTAGGGTGAGAATGGGCTAGTGCATCAAAGGATTTTTGTCATAGATTCTACCTAATGCATGATACTTTAGTGTCCTGGAACATTGAGGGGAAGGGTCATTCAATAAAGTTACTTTAAGTTCCGATGGTTTTAGGTGAATTTTCTTTTCACTTACTATATCTTATGTCTTGAGCTTTAGTTCCTCAGTTAGTGGATGTGAATCTTGCGTTTTGGTAAAAAATATCCTCAAATTCTTCAGAGTTTAGCGCGGGAATCGCGCCTCAGTGAAAGTATTATATATTTCATCCCATGGGCGATGACAGTAAATTTTATCCTTAGTATTTTGAGTTACCATATCTTGGCCCATCATCTTTAGCGACTCCTTGATTGTCCCAAGGGAGCCATTTAGTGGGAAGTACAGGGGTCATTCAAGTGTAGGAAGTATCCAGGGCAACAACCGTACGGCCTAAATTGGTACATACTCATAGACACGTATCATCGGGACCTTAGCGTGTTGATGCAGTGAATCACATCATGGGTTTGGGGCTACTCCTCAGCACATTCAAATGCGCATACACGAGGACGGGATGCGAAGTTATGGAGGCTGAGTGCCACACTAGTGTTCGCAATTCGTGTCGCCCAAGCGCAAGCTCGACATTGTCTCCTCTGTGTTCATAAGCTCTCAGCAGTAGACAGAGAACGTGCTGCAGCAAAAATCATGCTTGGGTTAATCGTCGTTCACCAGTTCGTTTATCTCCAGACGATTAGGTTTTATTTGCCTTCAGTTTTAGTTCATTAACCTAGTTGTGGTTGATACTTCACAGCGCCGTCTGTTCAAACAGAAGAAAGAACAAGAGTTTTGAATAGGAGAACGCCACTGACTGCGGTACTGAGCCATATCACCTAATGTGTACAACCATCGCTCTGCGGGATCTAGTGAACCCCGACTCAGCAGTCTAATTGCATCTACACGAGACAGTCTACTGGTTGGAGCTCTTATATACTATTTTGTGCGGTTCATCAACTGGCTACCCCGAACCATTTTTCAACCACTGACTGCCTCAAAGAACAACGTACAACGAGGCCGTCGTTCTGCGGGCACGCGCAAAACGTTCCACTCACATCAACCTATTCTGATTCAGTGCCTGTTCTTAAAACTGGACCGTAGAACCCAGCATCTTACGCCTTACTTCTGGGTTACTCACAAAATTCTCCCACTTTATTCTACCAATACTACGAAAATGACGGTGTTCAAGCACCGAAGTTCCTCTACCAACGGCCGAGTTTCGGAACCGCATAACAATACCAAGCTCACTGCTGCTGTATATGCTCGACCTTTGGTCGATAACCGGATGTCAGGCCGACGCCATAGATGACTGAAATTAGCATACATCAATCGGGCTTTCTGTATGCGAAGATCCTTGTTTATCCGATGTGCGACCACTAAGTGAGATACAACTACACAGTTAACTAAATCTGTCCACATCACTGAGTTCCTCCTCTGAGAGAAAAAGGTTCGGCTTTGAACCAATCTAGTTCTACAACGGCAAAACGCATACCAAACATATTTGCACTATCCTTCAGACGATCGGGAAAGACCTTCAGCTTATGCGGGTTTTCACTCCAAAGTGCAGCGTTTTTTGCATTTCCCAAGTCAAACAGGTCTTGTTTGAGCAAATAACAATGCCGCTATCCTCGCACGAGGACATGGCCTTCTCCATAATCACCTCAGGGCCAAAGGTGAAAAGGAAAAGCGAGAGGAGCAAGCCTGATGAACACCACTTCTCGTGATGATTTCGAATGAAACATCGACATGGACGCGAACTTAGCTCCGGTGGTTAACATGCAAAGATTGCATTGGTGAACTGAATTCTTCTGGCACACCCAGCGTCGCAGAATTCCACAATCGATCGAGTCTAATGCCGCTTTCAAATCAAGGAAGACAAAAATCATGAGTATATGGAACATATGCCCATATCCTAAGATTTGTCACAAAGTGAACATTTGATCAATTCAACTATTATCGGGACGGAAACCGACTTGGTTCTCATGCATATACCTTTCGCAAATACTAGATAATCGGCGAAGGATAATGCTCGCTCGTAGATTGAATGCATGGCTAACCAAATTAATCCTTATGTGCTCAGGTAGCATGCCGGATCCGGGCCTTGACCGGTAACAGTCCGCCAAGTCCACTGAAAGTCCGATGAAATCCGATAAATCCTGACATTACATACGGAAAAAACCGGAATCGCAACCGGTGCCCATCCAGTAGCGGCTGGGCGAATGCTCGGCAAAAGAAAAATCGCGCAGCCGTTACCTCCCTTTCGCCTCCCTACCGATCAACGATTTGTAACGCTCTTAACGCTTAGACACACACAATAGCATTACCCACAGCCAACTGCTGTACATTCCTAAGTAAGCGGTGCGAACCCTGCAAACCTTTTTCTGTGACAAAATCAAAAGTGCGGTATATTCTTGCGCAGCGATTTACCACGTTTCAATCGGAGCCGGACTGCGTCGAAAAAGAGCACATAAGAAGCCGTACAAAAATAATTTATTACGATACATTAAAAAAAGCTACACCTAGTTCCGAGTACACTACGTATGATCTCTCCGAGACCTTGAAGGAAATGAAGGAAGACTGTCATTTTTAAACAGTTAGTGTATACAGATTTCACAAGCTGCCTCACTGAGTATGATCGCCCATTCTAGGAAAACATTAAATGAATCTCATGCCCTAGCTTTGGCCTGGATTTGTAAGCAGTAAAAACTGAGGATTAGTCGAAATGGCTACTGGGAAAGCAATTACATACCACAGTAATATGCACATTATTTCAATTGAATGAAAACAGTACGTGACAATAAGCGTACCTGCATGCTCTCCTCCCGTAACCTCGGTCTCGCCCATCCGTGAACCAATGTCTGATGACTCAATATCCAGGACCGACTCTTCCTGGAATGCCCTTATTGATTTCATAGCATCTGTTAGTAAGTGAAAGTTGTGGAGTCAACCTACCAATAATGGCTCCTACAAATCGATGGGTGGAAACAGCCGTTTTCCCACCAATACTGAGCCATTTACACTGTAAAACAAGGTCTTCAGCAATGGTCGCAGTCATCATTCTGCTCACCGTGGTACCAACGTCCCTGGCCCCACAACGCTTCAGCGCATGGACCTGAAATTTTAATGAAAGCCACGGACGACTTACCAT
Source organism: Fasciolopsis buskii (assembly GCA_008360955.1). NCBI lineage: Eukaryota > Metazoa > Platyhelminthes > Trematoda > Plagiorchiida > Fasciolidae > Fasciolopsis > Fasciolopsis buskii. Next base: position 52,863 of record LUCM01002610.1, on the reverse strand, counting down.
TGCGTTGAAGTTGCCCATTACCCTTAACTTTTCTTCCTGCTTGGCCAGTCCATCTAGGTCTAATGCTCTGGTTGGCTGGTACCGACTAACTTCACCGGCCACACGCTGTACATCCTCCAATCGGCGAATGATGCACGCCTGGTTGACCCTGAGATCATTTATTGCCGATAAAATTTTGTCCAAGTCGTCTGCAAAACCGATAGTTTAGACTAGTTCTGTTGCTTTTCAGCATGGCCGAAGTAACAGGTCTTGATGCCTCCGGAGTAGACGTTTGAACACTATCGGATACTCTTATAAAAGCCCGATGAAAGTCAAGTTAGGATGAAGTGAAACTTGCCTGGAAGTTGACACGGCATCTGCTGTTAATTAGTAGCAGCTGGTTGCTGGCACAAGTGTCGGGAGAATGGAATTTTGTACTTACTTAAACTTCCTTGTCCCGATATTGATAAGTCTGGAATGGCGGAACATTCAGATGTAGGTGATGATGAACGTGACACTTCCGAACTGAATTTTACAACGAAATGCAGTACACTCACTTGGCTGGTCTAACTTCGGACATTTAACGCGATGCTCCCACTGCGAAGCTCCCCCACAAACAGCACGCTATAAGGCACTACGCGCTTTCTTTCTTGCGCGATATCTCTGCCATCTCGCGATGTCGCGCATGACTAAGAAGTACGTCTACTTATCCAACTATAGATAAAAATGACTCTTATGTACGACCCAGTGCGCTGTGGGTGATACCATGGAAAACATTATGCAATCACTTATGAACTTCATTGTGAAAGACCAGTTAGTGCAAACATGAGACTATCGTAACCTATGGTTTCTCAGGGGTTTTAAACAAGTAGGAACCCACTATGAAGTTAATTGTCAGGTAAAATAGAACGGCCACTGAAACGCACTAATTGTCACCCCACTAACGATTACCTTAGGTTAACCTGCCGGGATACGTAGATAACGGCTGTTTCATTATGACACCTGTTAACTAAAGGAAAAACCAGTAAAATACCAAAAATCTTTGCAAAATCCCTCCACGCGAAAATTTTCCAAAGATAACTAGTCAAACTACGAATAAATTACGAAGCAACACTTGATGTCACAAACCGGGACACAACTCACCGGAAAAAACAAAGGGTAGCCAAGATGGCAGCGCGCAGGGGGAAACCGACCTACTGAAACAAATGGACCTCATACCGGGTTGAGTAAATTGCATCAGACATCTAGTAGAATTACAAATAAGTAACCAGGGGCTAGTTTTAGCAGCCAACATGTTATTTCCATGCATATCAAATACTTATTTATGTGTCCATCTGTTGCCCAGAAGTTACCCTACCTTGACGGTGGGCACCGTGCTACTTGGGTGGTTTTCGCATGAGGATCTATCACTCCTCTTGTAGATGGGTACAATCGTCAACTTATATCCGTCCTTAGCAATCTCTTCTTTTGTCCGTATTGATCCCAAGAGTTCCGTTAGCTCCGTTTGTAACACTGCCACCATGCTTGATAAAGGATGGAGACAGTTCATCTGATCCAGCTACCTAAAGCCTTTTAAGAAAACCTATCTTCCTGATCACCTATATTCCAATAGAGGGCTGGTATTCATTGTCTTCAGCAAAGTAAGCCCCACTGACCGCTGCCTTTTCTTCATATTTATACGTCCCTATACGAAAGGCAGTATACAAGGGGAATTTCGAGTGGACCCAAACAGGCCGAAAAATGGGAATGTCACAAGGGCCAACACGCGGAGTACACTTTAACTTTACAAACACTCCCAATCGTTGTGATTCAGCAGAACATAACGGCACGGACGCCACTGTTCACGGTTCGCTGTCATATCCTTCAGTGTCTCCATCTAGCTAGTTGACGGGTCTTTCGGACCCCAATCACTTACTTTACCTAAAATTGCTGCACATTTTCTCATTCCACATTGCCGCGTCATCTGCTGACCTCCACGCGGCTCCTTCCACTCCGTGAGAGGAACCCGAAATAGGATATGATATGGTAGACGAGTGTTCGCCACATGCAACACGTGACCCAACCAGTGTAGTCCATTAAGTTTCATACGCCGAAATAAGGTATTCTGAGAGCCAGCACCTCATTACTCACCCAGTCACCCCATCCAATCCTAGCCATACTACGTAGACATCGGTGGTCGAAAACCTCCAACCGACGAACATCTCCCAAACGCATACTCCATGTCTCACAACCGTACAACAGAACCGAGTGCACTGCGGCACAGTGCACACAACCTTTAGACTTCAGTGAAATATCGGGCCGACGCCCCAGGTGCTTCAGTCCAGCGTAAGTCGCTCGAGCCTAGGCCACGCGCGCGTTTACCTCTATTGCCGAGCTACCATCATTCGACATGCAGCTACAAAAGTCATTGAGGCGGTCCACAATCGTTAGTTCCTCTCCATCCAGTATAAAGTTTGGCACTGCTGTCGTTCAGTCCTGTAACACCACTTTACACTTCGAAGGTGCAAGTCGCAAGGCAAACCGAGCTACGAACCTCGAGAGTCTGTTTAGTGGACGTTGTACATGTTCCGCAGATTCGAGCAGGCACACAACATCACCTGTGTAATCTACTTGACGGCTTCTCACCATTTGCTAGTTCTATCGTGTGATATACAACGGTTGGTTGTGACGTATTGTACTCCAGTCGAACACTCGTCATTCCAGAAGGTCCAGAATATAGGCGTTATTCCTTTAACAAAGAGCATGGAACTGAAATAAGAATGTGTAGGTAGTTGAAAATGGCATTTACTGATGTGAGTATAAAAGCAAGAACAATGTAGACGGCATTCTCCCCTGCAGAATTTTACGACCATATTATGGCAGTACATGAGTAGCTCGTTAGGATACCTGGCCAAGTATGACCTTATGTGGTTCTGTGCAACTAAGTTTCACGGTCAGGGTTTTTGATCCCCTCTCTCGTGTAACGGGCCTTAATGACTATGGGGCATTTGCCTTCCACTGCACTCATGCCTCAAGCATATCAAAAATAGTTTTCATCTACACAGTTAACAATCACGAATTGTGACTGCTATCGACTCATTCATTCACACAGCGCGAAGTTCCTGATGAGTCGACGTACATTCCCTGGAGTTCTAGGAATAGGTGAATGCTTTTCGATATCCACCGACTGCCTTGCATTAACCCAGTGTTCAGTCACTGTATCTCATATTGCAATATCCCCTTGGTCAACCTCCTACTTCTCCGACCACCTCGCCAGGAACAGTTCTTTCAGACCACCAGACCTCAACATCCTAATGTAAGTTTCCGCTGAGTTTGCGAACCGTGGTGAGAAAAACTCCACCATATTCGCTTTCGTACAGATCGAGGTTGCATTGTTCAGATATTCACTCTTCGCCAAAAACTCTTAACACGACACACACACACACACACAAACCTCCGCCCTACGGTCGTAGTCTTCTTGGACTTAAAGGGTGCGTTCGACTCAGTAAATCGGACAGTCCTACTCAGCGCTCTTCATCGGAGTGGTATGCCAACGAAGTTTGTGAACCTGTTGCGAGAATTTTACTCGCATACCTATGTTCGCGTTAGGGTATACGAACTATCAAGTTCATTCGAAACGACTAGCGGTGTTGGACTACGGTGTCCCATCTCTCCATTCCTGTTCAACTTCGTCATGGACGAGGTGATGGAAGATACTTTAGGAGGCCTCCAGGATGTAGAAATCAAACTGGGAAGTGGAGGGAAGATATGTGACCTAGATTACACAGGCGATGTTGTGTGCCTGCTCGAATCTGCGGAACATGTACAACGTCCACTAAACAGACTCTCGAGGTTCGTAGCTCGGTTTGCCTTGCGACTTGCACCTTCGAAGTGTAAAGTGGTGTTACAGGACTGAACGACAGCAGTGCCAAACTTTATACTGGATGGAGAGGAACTAACGATTGTGGACCGCCTCAATGACTTTTGTAGCTGCATGTCGAATGATGGTAGCTCGGCAATAGAGGTAAACGCGCGCGTGGCCTAGGCTCGAGCGACTTACGCTGGACTGAAGCACCTGGGGCGTCGGCCCGATATTTCACTGAAGTCTAAAGGTTGTGTGCACTGTGCCGCAGTGCACTCGGTTCTGTTGTACGGTTGTGAGACATGGAGTATGCGTTTGGGAGATGTTCGTCGGTTGGAGGTTTTCGACCACCGATGTCTACGTAGTATGGCTAGGATTGGATGGGGTGACTGGGTGAGTAATGAGGTGCTGGCTCTCAGAATACCTTATTTCGGCGTATGAAACTTAATGGACTACACTGGTTGGGTCACGTGTTGCATGTGGCGAACACTCGTCTACCATATCATATCCTATTTCGGGTTCCTCTCACGGAGTGGAAGGAGCCGCGTGGAGGTCAGCAGATGACGCGGCAATGTGGAATGAGAAAATGTGCAGCAATTTTAGGTAAAGTAAGTGATTGGGGTCCGAAAGACCCGTCAACTAGCTAGATGGAGACACTGAAGGATATGACAGCGAACCNCTGTCTCTTATACACATCTAGATGTGTATAAGAGACAGGGACTACACTGGTTGGGTCACGTGTTGCATGTGGCGAACACTCGTCTACCATATCATATCCTATTTCGGGTTCCTCTCACGGAGTGGAAGGAGCCGCGTGGAGGTCAGCAGATGACGCGGCAATGTGGAATGAGAAAATGTGCAGCAATTTTAGGTAAAGTAAGTGATTGGGGTCCGAAAGACCCGTCAACTAGCTAGATGGAGACACTGAAGGATATGGCAGCGAATCGTGAACAGTGGCGATTATGTTGGTATTTACTATGGAATCAGAATGATTGAAAATATGCGTTGGTATAGTTAGACTGCGTTGCGTCTGTTGTTTGCTGAAGCATTCTTATCTTCTGTCGTTTGCGTAGGTGCACTCCCTATTCCCCTTGGATATTCATTCTCTTTATAGACATGTAAGCTTGAAGAAACTGCAGGAGTCAGTGAGGCTTGCTTTGCTGTTTAACGCTGAACGACTATGATGATGATGACGACGAAATGTACCGAGATATCCCATTATGATGGGGATTCATGCAAGTCTTTCCGTAACATGTCAGGTGTAGAAGCGCAATGCCCACGAGAATTCCTGTTTGCTTGTGTTCTCCCTTCAACAATAAACTGCTTGGAAGCTGTAAGAAGAGAGCTGGATGCCTCAGCGTTGAATTTGATCGTCTTTGACTTTTTGCCGTTGGTGTTTTTTGTACGTGACAGCTACCCATCTTTGATCCTTAACCAACTGATAATGTACGCTAAGTAAATAATGTCGGCACTTTTAGATGGCTTCAACGATAGTGTGTGCCTTTTTTCCACTGGCGAATGATGTCGTTCACCAGCCATTAATGTCCTGCAGAATAATTCGACCAGTCAGCGGCGATTGCAACGTTTGAAGCGTCCGTCTCAACCGTGAAGAGTGACTTCGGACATACAATTGACATAACGGGTAGCGACAGCTTATTCTGCGACGACTGACGATGCAATTTTATCTGACAGGGGAAGCGCTCGGTTGTTAACCAAAGATCGAACCTTATCGAAATAATGCAATATCCAGTGTGAATATTACACAAAGAGACGGATGACGCGCTGTTGAGATTTTAAGTATTTTAGGAGCGGTAAGTTTAGCAATGGTTCTAGTCTGTCTGGGTCAGGTTTGATCGATCTGTGTAAAATTTCGTACTCCAAACGCCTGGTCAACCTTATCCTAGTCGTTCCTTTACTATCAATAAAGTTTGTTTATACTTCTCAGCAGCAGCGTGGAATCCTGAACGGTTCTTTTTATGTTCCTCATCCTCACCACAAAGTGATATTGTTCAAGTTATCGCATGTGACTAAGAGATTCTGTTGCGATAATCTGGAAACAGAACATCGTTAGTCACACGGGAGGAAATCCAACAAAACTGGGACAGGTTTCCACAGGCTTCGAACCCAGTGAACGCTTCGTCTCGGATTGGTATTTGGTTGTAGACTAATTTTACATCTAAGGTACTGAAAACCGTCTAGCTTTCGATTTTCTCGACCACTTAATCGGCCTTCGCGAACGGATAAGCGTCAAGAAGCGCAAACTGATTCACTTTCTGGCTGTAATCGACCGCCAGTCTGCGTTTGTACCGTTCATTGGTGGTGACCAGTACTTGAGTTGGATGATTCAACGATTTGTTCTTTCAGCAGATGGTCAGTTTCCCTTCTGACAAAATGCTCATCTCTGACGGAACGCCGTAGAGATTTGGTAACAATAAAAGTGCAATTAGGTAAAAGATTGAAAAACAGACGGTAGATCGATACGGGCTGCAATAAGATTGCATGAAAAGAATGATTCATTTTTCGCCTCTAAAGGGAATTACGAGCAATTTATGTAAATGCAAGAAATCGTAACATACAAGTGCATCACCACATAGATTATGCAAAACAGAAAGCTCAAAATGCGAGTAGCTGGAATTTTCGTGAAACAAAGTCACAAAAATGTCTAGGTGTGCGGGTCGTCGGGTTAGTGGATTCCCTGGTAATGGAACTACGAGAACCTATTTTCCAACATAGCCTCTGAACAACGGAACTGGATACGCAGCTGTCTGAGCTTCCAGTATCAACCAGGGCTTGCGTAGGTACCAGGCTGACAAAAATCTCTACCGCCGCAGTGGAAAGACAGTGTAGAGCGGACGCAACTACCATAGGTAATAAAGAGCTAACCGTTGACGAGTCTGCTACGGGGAGCCGATCGGTAAACATTTTGGCAGTGCCCTTTTTTATTACATTGCTTGCACATAGCATCCTTAGCGGGACACTTTGAGCGAGGATGTCCGATATATCCACGGAAGCAACAGCGATCAGTGATCGCTGTCGTTATTGTCTGTTGCAATGTTTCGAAAAGTAATTCTTTGGGTGCATCTCGATGAGACGCATATGCCGGATATGTGCGTTCAGACGGATAAAACGACAGAGACTGATGACAAACCATTTCTAAAGAACGATCCTGTCTGCAGGCAGTGCCCAGGATCAAGCGTTCTGTTTTCTAGGAGGCGTCGAATGGAGTTAGATTGCTAATATCAGGGTCAGATAACGTAAGGAATGTGTCGAAAAATCGATGCGCCATGTATTGGTTTTTTATTGTGAATGATATAACGATTATAGCAGCTTTGTTGGTAGATGTAATTCGCCAACGTTTCGACTACCGCGGATAGTCTTTCTCAAGGCAAGTTAGATTGCATTCTACCGATGAATGCATCGCGTATGGCATCGTTCTGATTTCGCTCGAATATAATAGACTTGAGACCACAGTCTTTTGCAAACATTTTCAACCTTTGGAAGAACTGGTCTAGAGTTTGGCTTGCTTCCTGCTTGGAGTACGGCAACAGATGCCGATCAAAAACTTCATTCTTCGGTTTCATGTACATTCTCCGTTATATGTTCACCGAATGGTCAAGGCGCAGCGCCCACCTAAAGCTTCCGATGCGTCAAGTTTTCCAACTGGTGCATTAGAATCATCTGCTGTCCCCATAATGTCAATGCCTTTGGTCTTCCGAACATTAGTGACGAGTTCGCCATAAAGCTCGTCTTTTTGCATGTCAGCACTGCATTCTATTGAAGCATATGACAAGATGACAAATAAGCCGTCTCATCCTTGCGGTCTTGCGGTGCACAAGTGACCGTCAACCGGGATCTAATCTAAATGGGCCGCTTGTGCCTACGCGGTCAAGTCTATTCATACATCACGTTGACCCACAGCTTCTGTGGACTCTTCGATGGAGAGCTTCCATGCACACTCCTGATGCTACAGATTCGATTCTGGTGATATATATATATATATATATATATATATACTTGCTAGCAGGATTTAGCCACTTCCTCTAGATTGACTTCTAAAAATCAATCAACTCGGTGGAGGGAGCCGGGCATTCACCTTCATATTCGCACATTATTGGGAGCGACTCCACGAGAAGACAGTGCGTAGGACTTCCTCAGCAAAGGTTGCTTTAATGTATGACCATTTGGGAGTATTTCGAGGTGTTCAGGACGTCTAGCCGACGCGCAGCCTGAAACACCCACCCACGATCATGCTGAAGAATTTGGAGTCGTATATATTTTATTACATATAAAGTGCTTGCTGGACTCATGAATGCAGTGTGGTGAGCATGTCCCGTAGCCACCAGCTGTAGTCGCACGGGGTGGGACAAACCGGCAACCATGACTGAAATCTGGAGTGGCGTAGAAAACCATCTAACGTCTCAGTTAGTCAAGCATTGTAACTAGCAGGGCGACGGTGGATTGCCGCCTACCATTGATGTATCTAAATATATCCACTGTGTTGTATTACATATACACCACTTGCATTATTTTTTAATCATGATCCGTTGCCCTCCACTTACCTCAGTTTGTTGTTTTCCAGTCCGGAAAGTTCATCTACTGGTGTCCGTCGTAACAGTGCGGGGAGTGACTCTCCGCCATCCACCTCGTCCAGTTCGTCACCTCAAAGAATCACAGCGGAAGATACTATTCCGATGAACAATGATGTAACAGTTTCACGCAAATCCGATCCTCTCTCTGTGCATCATGTAGTTAAGTTCAAACCATGCCTTGTTCTTCGGCCGTCCAGTTCATCTAGCCCCCGTTCCGCCACCGGAATTTCTGGTCATCCTTCATTTCAGTCGTCCTTCGCCGATACGTCCGGTGATCTAATTGCAAACGGATGCCTGAGTGACCCGCTCCCTTTCAGCACGATATCCTCCAGTACGGGTGAAATTGGTTTGCGCAATCCATCAGCGTCCGGTAACATGATGCAGTACACAACCAGGTCTTCTCTCAAACCATGTCGTTTGCTTGGTCGGACACATCGTACTGGATTCTCTTCCCCACCACCACCACCATCGTCTCGTTTGCAGGCGTCCATCTCGTCCGAGCCGCGTCGGCGCCACTCGTACATGGAATTGATGAAAAAACGCGCTAGCCAATCGCGTAGTCCCCCGCCCCCAGCGGAAGTCGTTCGGGCGTTCGACGAGGTTAGTTTCCCTGTAGTCCTCTGTTTCGTGGGCCCCGCTAATAAACAGTAATGTTTGAGTGGTAAAAACTTGAGCACCGTGACTAGCCGTCGCTTTGGGGTTAACAGTGTTCTCATCCGTCTCAATGAAAACTTGTGGCTTTTCACACCAGGGCTCATGGCTCTGGGTTATTTTCAGTAACTTAGTGGGCCTTCAACTAGATTTCTGTGAAAAAACTAAAGAGGAATAGTAAGTTACTTTTGAGATACAGATTTTCATGCACTTGGTATAGATGAGTGGGTTTGTCGTAGAAAAAGTACACTTCAGATGTCGAATGTTGACCTTTCAACACAACTAAGATGCTTCCTCAAATTCAGATTTTGATTGTCATTTTTCACTTACTATCCGACTAATGCATGACACTGCCGTGGGAGGAGAAGACTACCAACCGTCATCTTAAAACTGGGAATGGCTTAGGATAACGTAAGATCTACATGGACCATATTTGGTAAGGATCCAGTTGCGGGCTGCTTGGCGCCTCCCATCAATGGTGGAAGATTCGGACCTCCGGTCTTCTTGAAATGGTAGATGCTTAGTCCATCTACACACTGATTCGTCATTGTGATCAGTCCTATCTCTCATGAGCTTCTCATATTATGAACAGCTAAGCCGCCCAGAAGCACCTAACAAATCGTGTGGTCATTCTCCGATAGGATTTTTGAAATTCGTCGGAATTTGCTGAATGCTTTCAGTAAAAGCAGTGCGGTCAGTTAAGTATCCCAGAAATTAACCATGTTTCAGTAGGTCACACTGATAGGGCGTAGGATTTCGCAGTCGTCACTGTATTTGATTTCTATCGGGCTGTGGTCATAATGCAGTGGAGAACTGACCAAAATTGCACAGTACTTTTACTTTACGTTATTATCTCCTGCCAGCGAATGAATCGACTCCATGGGACTCATGAATACGAATGGAAATTTACTGGAGTACCACCCAGGCCTATTCCGGGTTCCAGAATGCACCTCTAACCTCTACGCAATCAAGTGGAATCTGCGAGGCAACGGAGTTATCGCAGGCGGTTGGGTTTTACAATTCACTTGTCCTATCTGGAACATCTTGTCTGGTTCATAAAGCAGATTTTCATCGAAGCAACTGGCTGCAGATTTCTCTCAACAACTCGAGAGTGGGCATCTTCACATGTCAGATATCATTTCACCATTTTTGGGCCTTGGTTGTCCCCATCTTATTCAGTAGCCCGCCCGTCAAGTTTTCATGCACATTAGATTCTGTTTGGACATACTAATTCGGGATGTGCAAGTATAGGGGTGTTTGGGCAAGTGTGTCGGGTACTCATACCTGACGAGCGGCAATAACCGCGAAACCGGTCGTGTGCTTCCGGAGAAATTCTGTCCACCCATCAAGGTACTACTTACGAATTATAAGCGTTTATGTATGTCGCAGCTTGTTAGAACCATAAGTTAGTGTAGAGCAATCGATTGACAACAGAAAGCTGGAAGGTATCACAAGAAATCCGAAAGTTTGCGAACTCAGAGTGGCGATTTTATCAGATGTCCCTTACACCACAGTAATAACTGTTTGGTTATCATTTTGATGTTCTGGGGCGATTTGTGTGCTCCTCGCTAAGTAACGTGCAGGGCTTGGTACGTTTCAAACTGGTATTTGTATTCGTGCATCTGGGGCTTTCTTATCAGTTTAACTAAATGGTCTATCACGAACCTTGAGTATTTTAGCAAACCACCAGATTGGTTTCTCAATAGGTAAAACACCACTTTTTCGGAAATTTTTCTCCGCGCTCTTCTCCACGCAGAATGGTATTATTTTGTCTTTATGCTGAACGTGTGAGTGGGACTCCAACTGGGCTACCTTTCTTGGAGAAAGCAGGTGCCACTTTTTGTTATCTCCACTTCCGTGTAGGCTATTATCTGCAAGTTAGGTACCACAAATGTCCATAACGAAGTATATATTGAATAAAAAGTACCTTCTAGTTCATCCAAATTAAGATCATAATCTGTCCTGGACGCTGCGTTTTCCCCTTTGGTCGAATTCAGTCCTCTTATCTCCGCGAATCTTTTCCCTTTGATCTCCCATTATTTCCGTAGTAATAGTAGAATATGGTGGGAAAGTTTTTTCAGTAACTCCACCGATTAGGCCTAAGGTACAAGGCCCTAGGATTCAATCTCTAGAAACTGAATGCGAATAGACTGTGGTCGGGTCATGTTTTGTATATGGTCTCAGAACGCCTGCTTCACTGTCCGCTGTCTTATGCAGGCAATAGTTGAAAGATGGGTCGATGTGGCCGGTCGTTTGCATGACAGAAGGATACAAAAACCTCAACCAGCGGGCTGGCTCGTGTAGGTTTAGTTATACTGCTCGATTAGGGTCCATGAGCCCCCGCCCAAGCGATGGTTGGAGACCGCAAATGACGGCTCGTTGCCGCAGTCTGGTGCTCTAGCATTCTAAATCATTTTCTTTCTAACATACTGGACGCATAGATATAGTGGAAGGAGCATCCCACATTACATGAGGGAACCGGCGGCCATAACTGGAACTCAGATCCGTATAGAACCACATAAGGTCCCAACAGGTTAGATCTGGGCAAGAACAAATTACCATCTACTGCTAAGGTCGTCGGCGGATCTGGGATCCGAACCTCTGGCCTTTTCGGAGTGACGCGCTTGATCCAATTGATGGCCGCCTATCAGTTCGTTATCTTATAAGGTTTCAGTTGGTCTTTCTTTTTCCTCGTTTTTTTTTGTCTTTTGAATGGAGGATGTTGTGGTGGTTGTGAAAACCGAACTAAACTGAATCATTTTTTAATATATACCTATCTAACGATGTAGTCGTTGAAATAACTGCCTTTTCAGTAATGGTGGCACTGTATTTAGTTCGTCATTCCCATAATTTTATTCTCTGTTCATCAAATTTCCCCTAAACTGTTGAATGAAGTATCGGTCTGTTGTGATTGTGGTTGATAAAGCACTTTGTGAAACATTTTCAAACCTCAACTAGCGGACCGCATTTTCAGACAGCAATATGGCATTGGTTTTTTGTTGTCATCTCACTCAATCAGTCGACGCGTATGAACATTGTTCAGCTCCTTTCTTTCATTTTCACCTATAGGATACTTTGCACACATCACAAAACGGTGACCAGCTGGAGGACGAGGAGGATGAATCATCCCGGGATCCAGCGAACGCGTTTGGTTTTGTATCCCATCGTTCCCTCCTCATGAACGGTGACAATCAAAGCGCGAGTGCGGACTCCGGGCCTCGTGTGATTTCACGAGACAGCACTCCTCCGCTCGCCCAGGCTGTCGTTGCTGCACTAAAACAAAACCAGCATAATTTGTTTCGTCCCGGCACAACGGCTACGACCACTACAACCACATCCACTGCTTCGTCATCTCGTTTCTCTCCGGTTTACTTGTCAGATGAGAATGAAACTGGCAATTCCAACGGTAGAACCGGCACTCGACGACACAGAGGAAACGTGACACAAAAAGCTGACAGCAGTAACACTGATAGTGCATCCTACATAGACGACGATGATGATGATGATCCCGGTAGAGGCACTCGGGCCACATTGACTCATGCGGATGGACATGCAAATGACTTGGATAGAGAGAGTGGTTACGGTGCTTCCTGTTCTTCTTCCTCCGTCCGACTTCGATTCAGTTCGCGACGAGATAAACGACGCCAGAAACGGCGGACACAACGTCGAACAAGCGTAGGTACTAGTACTGCTGAAACACATTCTTCTCCATGTGAAGAAGGAGATAAAGGTGGTGATGCCCTAGACAACACCAGCCACAGCCACAAGGTTTCAGCTGGTTTGATAAACAGCCATAGTTCTCCTAACAGTCACTCGATGCCGACAGTTGCCGGTGAATTTGGTGACTTGATCTCTTCGGCACGGCGAGCGAATACTTGCAGGACCTCTTCGAACCGACATAAGCGTAATCGGGTGCGAATTCTAGATGATGAGCATCAACAGCAAAATCACACAGATCATAATTCTCCCTGCATAACGTCAGCTTGCCCAACGGAACACCTGGTTGGTCACAATCGTCGTCCTGCCCAGTCGGAAGGGTTTATTTCAAGTGGAGAATCACAACCTAGGAATGGCAACGATCGTAATGGTGATGATGATGATTCTGAGTCTCCGGATCCCGCGCATACCCATAGTTCTGCTCCATCTTATTCCTATTCTGTACACCGCTATTCTATCGACACGGGGTCTGCGCCGTCTATTCCCACTAGTGACACGGAGGCGAATCGTGTGGAATCGGATGCTTTCGAAGCGGTTGTTGAGTCGTCTCCACTCCTAGATCTGGCTACTGCTGGTCTTGCACCCGGCGCCGCAATGCCGCCACCACCTAACGCGGTACCTTCCGCTTCAATCCTCGTCATGTCCACTAGTTCGCAAGCTCACCATACCACATCCTCATTCTCTCCGTTCACTTCCCTGTCCTCCGGCCGAGGTGCATGGCATCAGGACGCATCGCCAGGATTGCCTCTAGCTCACGTGTCTCCCTATCATCCGGAAACTCAGATTGACGCGTTCCATGGCAACGCAGCTGGCTATGCTCCGGTATATTCCGCCCAATCTTGCTTCTGTCCTACACACAGCCACGAAACTCAACTGAGTTGGTGGGAATCTTCCAATTGTCCCTGGTACGGTCCCGGCGACATTTCCTCAGCTTTTCATCCAGCTCTGTTAGGATCAAGATCTCGGCAGTCCTCGACCAATCTGCCAACCCTTCCACCTTGTCCCGGTGCCCATCCCACTTCCGTTCCGTGTTCTTGTCGTCCGTCAACAAGTTTGTCTGCCCCATTTGCAGATGAAATTGGTTCATCACCGCCCCCTCAGCAACAGCAAGACGATTCAAACTCGCCAGATTTACCGAATAATGATGATGGGCCGCCAGTGACCGCGTGGAATGATGCCGGCGGTGTGCCCGTAGCTCCTCGTCAGTCTATTCTCTCCTCCTGGAGTATGGTACCCTTACGTACTCGAACCAGTCCCGGTTCAAGTTTCAGTACCACTCGTTCGCAGCGCTTGATCGAATCAGGGCGAAGTCATTCCGCCATGGAACAACGACGCTATTCGGCTCCATGTCCCGAACCAATCTATGAGGTTAACTTGGCCTCACCAATTAAGTGAGTCTGATTTGACGCGAGATATTTTTCTGCATGCCTTTTTCATCATCAGTTTTTTGATAACTTTTCACGCCTATCAATTCAGCCTTGAGGCATGTTCGCTTCACCTTTGACTCCAGGTAAGACAATAACTTTGCGGTTACCGAATGTCCCTGTAAACAACATTGTAGCAATGTTTGGGATGTGTCTAAAACCCTCGAATTATATCGTGCTGCCGCGGGAAGTTGAGTTCGAGTTCGAACCTGTTTGTACAATGCGAAAGTTGGTTAAAGTCGGAAGTTTTGTATTGGGACAGTTTTACATGGCTCATTCGCTGGTTGTTTATCGAATGAAGTGATGAGTGTAAATTTTTTGATTGCAAAATTTTTCTTATTTTTATTTTTTTACCCTCAAGCTCTTGACTGAAATGTGACAATACAATACAGATACCTTAACGTATTCAAAAGTTCAATTGACTTTTGCCAATTCAATTAAACCGTCACAATGAAACTGCACCTTGACGTGGTGTGACGGCTTGCGTGCCTCCATGACCCAAACAGCTATACAGGATGACTTATCTCAAGCCGAAGATCCAATCATGCCTGGAAGGTCAAAGGGTAGAGGTCTGACGGAATGGTCTCTTGGTCCCCCCAGTCGGGGTTGATCTGACTTAGCAGCTCAGTCGGAAAAAAACGAGTAGAAAGATAACTGATCCGAGTAGATGGGCTTCCACTCAGTTATACCCCGCTGCCTTGCGGTCAGGTTCTTGTCAGAACCAAAGGCTTTGATTGAAAACCCTAATCGTTTTTCTGCTTCGTTGCTGTACTCCCTAGCAGTACTCGTCCATCAATCCCCATGAGTTACACGTCTACAAATAATTCCATACTGTATCGGTCGTCGCGCAGGATAATCAGGAGCGCGCTACCTGTTGCATCGAGCAGGGTGAGTAGTGATAGGTAGCTACTACTCAGAGTTCCTCTCTTTTGTTCAACCAGTCTCTTCTGTCCACAAACCAATGTCTTTTCCCGCTCTGCCTACCCACAGTGTCCCCACTGAGAGCGCGCCCAATACTGGCAACAGTTCATTGTCAAATAGTGTAGTAAGTGATTTTCAGTCTACTAGCTCACATTTTCTCAAGCCTCGTCAGCCTCTGAATCTGGGTTCCTTCAATGTGTCAACAGGTGTGTTTGGCTCTGACAGTGGACTCACTTTCGGTTGATGTCTGCTGAGTGAGTGAAACAGGAATTCAGGATTCGAGTAGAATAGAGTAATTCAACTAACTGCTAAATTTCTTGTCAAGGTATTTCCTGCACACTTCAGGAGACGAAGCAGTTCAAGCTTTGGGTCAACGCGGAGTAGGAAGTCTTAAGTGAGAAGGGCGAAGCAGCCCTTCTAGACTGGATCCCAGTCAACAGTCGCTTGTGCGCCACGAGACTTCAGGGATCAGGGATCAGTGGGTGTCCGGGAGGATAGTAATGTTAAGCGCAGTCTATTTGTCATCTCGATATGTGCCCCAACAGACTGCAGCACTGACATGCAAAAAGACGAGTTTTATGGTGACCTCGTCACCATTGTTCGAAAGAGCAAAGCTTCTGACATTACAGTGGTAGTAGGTGATTTGAATGCACAAGTTGTAAAACTGAGTGCATCGGAATCCTGTTTAGGTGGGCGTTGTGCCTTGCCTGCTCAGAGAACGGATAACGGGGAAATACCTCTCCAATTCTGTGCGGACAATAACTATCTATCACGGATTTCCAACACCGTTTGCGTGGCATGGCGACATGGCGCTCTAACTCGATGGTAGTCTGAGTCAGATCGACTAAATTTCAGTAAGCTACCGTTGGCGCGGTCCTGTCCAGAATAGTAGATCGTACTGTACCACGTACGTCGATTCGGACCATGCGTTAGTTTTATTGGGATTTCTGCTGCAGCTCAATGTCCATCGATGTGGGCCACAAACCCGGTTGGCCGTCGAACGTCCGACTGATTTGGCTGTTCGCAACAGCTACGAACAGAAATTATCCATCGAATTAAGAACTCCGTCAGGCATTAGTGTAGACGAACAGTGGCATCAAATCAAGTAGGCGATAAATTCGGCAGCAGATTTCGCCTGTGGTTCTAGGTCTAGTGTCTATCAAAGACACTGGATCTCGTAAGGATCGCTGGATCTAATGGAGCAAAAACGCCAGCTCCCGAACTTCAGGGAGGTGAATAAGATGAGTCGACAGTTGCAGCGTCAGTTGACGATGAGTCTTAGGTATGTTTGCCCGTGGAAACTGGTGGGTCAAGGTAGCCGAGGAGATGGAAATAGTGGTCGCTTCAGGTAACAGTCAAGGACTGTTTAGGCTTATACAAGACACGAGCAAGCGGCGAACTTGGGTTAGTGAAGTCGTGTGCGGTAGGAATGGAGAGCTCATCCACAGCAGACAACGAAAACTGGACCGTCGTTCTGAGCACTTAAAGGATCAGTTTAGTTGGTCGCACGTTAACTTATTTAGGCCGATGTCTGGAGGTGCGAATTCTTGAGAAGTGTCAGTCGGCCCCCAACGGAATTGGATGTAAAGTCGAATATTCGACTTCTGAAGACGCGAAAGCAGCCGGTCCCGACGAACTTCCCCCAGTTCTTTTCAAACTGGGTGGAAAAGCTCTGATGAGATTAATTACCTCCCTGCTTCGCGATATTTGGAACTAGGAACGCATTCCATTGTCGTGGGATGAGTCACTGATTGTACCCATTTTCAAGAAGGGCACACGGAAAGACGATACCAATAATCAGGGAATTAGTTTCAGTCGTATAGTTGCCAAGGTGTTAGATTCGATAGTGCTGCATTGTTTGACACCAATTCGCGAAGCTGATACCCGCGAACAGCAAGCCGGATTGCGTCCACGTCGAGGTAGCATCGACCAGATATTCAGTCTTCTGCAGTTGCTGGGAATGCGCCACGCACCGCCGCTCTACGATCGTAACTTTATGGACCTGAAAGGTGCGTTCGACTTGGTGGATTGAACAGTCCTATTCAGTGCTCTCCGCCGGAGTGGTATGCCAGCGAAGGTCGGAAACCTGTTGTCAGCATTGCACTCGAATAAATATGGTCGTGTGAGGCAGTACGCTGAACTATCAAGTTCATTCGAAACGACTAGCGGTGTTGGACTACGGTGTCCCATCTCTCCATTCCTGTTCAATTTCGTCATGGACGAGGTGATGGAAGATACTTTAGGAGGCCTCCAGGATGTAGAAATTGAACTGGAAAGTGGAGGGAAGATATGTGACCTAGATTACACGGATGTCGTGTGCGTGTTCAAATTCGCGGAGCATACACAACACGCTAGACAGACTCTCGAGGTCTATATCTCGGTTTGACATGTGCTCTGCACCTTCGAAGCGCAAAGTGCTGTTACAGGACTGGATGGAGAGGAACTAACGATTGTGGACCGCTTCAATTACCTTTGTAGCTGCGTGTCGAACAATGATAGCTCGGCAGTAGACGTAAGCACGCGTATATCCAAGGCTCGAGCAACTCACGCTGGACTGAAGCGCTTGTGGCGTCGACGTGATATTTCACTGAAATTGAAAGGCCATGTGTACTGTGCTGCAGTGCGCTCAGTTCTGTTGTACGGTTGTGAGACATGGAGTATGCGTTTGGGAGATGTTCGTCGGTTGGAGGTTTTCGACCACCGATGTCTACGTAGTATGGCTAGGATTGGATGGAGTGACCGGGTGAGTATTGTGAATCTCAGGAATCTAATACTAAGTGCCAATTCTGAAAATACCTTATATCGACGTGTGAAACTTAGTGGACTATACTGGTTGGGTCACGTGCTGCATGTGGCGAACACTTGTCTACCATATCGTGTCCTATTTCAGGTTCCTCCCACGGAGTGGAAGAACCCATGTGAAGGTTAGCAAATGACGTGGCAACGTGGAATGAGAAAATATACAGCAATTTTAGGTGAAGTAGGTGTCTTTCATCTTCGCGATTGTGGTCCGAAAGACCCGTTAACTAGCTGGATGGAGACACTGAAAGATATGGCAGCGAACCTTGAACAGTGGTGATCGTGTTGTTATTTACTATGGAATCAGAATGATTGAAAACATGCGTTTATATAGTTAGACTGTGTTGCGTCTGTTGTTTGCTGAAGCATTCTTATCTTCTCTCGTTTGCGTAGGTGCACTCCCTATTCCCTTTGGATATTCATTCTTTTTATAGACATGTAAGCTTGAAGAAACTGCAGGGGTCAGTGAGGCTTGCTTTGCTGTTCAACGCTGAATGATGATGATGATGGTGATGAATTCACTAAGGATAAGTCCGTCGATTTCAATCTAGCTTCCTCTTATTGATGGTTCTCTTATTCGCAACCTGATGATGCCACAGTTACCTTAGAGCATGGGCTGTGAACTGGGTTTTAACCCTGTTGAGATTTATACCGTGTAATGTTGATGTTCAGTAAATCGTCGTGATTCCACTTAGGTAATATTGTGTGACTAAGGTATTCGATTTGCAGTCGTTCATGGCGCTGGTCGAGCGGTAGTAATTTGTAGCAAGTCATTTCGCAGACAAATCAAGCCTGCCGTTTACCCGACCGCTTTCTACTTCTAGCAATGCGGTATCGCTGAAGTTGCTTTGATTTTTTCCCCAATCGCGCTCTTCAAGTTACATTCGCGTGCGATATCCAGTACCGCTATATGTTATCTCGACTTCGTTTCTGTTCTCGTCTAACACGCTATTTCGTTCACATCATTTTGACTCATCTATCTTTTGCTTTCTTGTCTCGAAAAATTAAGCCCGCTCGTGCACAATCCAACTCCTACCCGAGTTAGTCTCGTCGTGGACAACGTTCGGTTCATTGTGGACGCCCAAGTACTGCAAGCTCATCCGGACACAATGTTAGGTCGAATGATCAGTTCGCACTTCTCCGAATCCAATCGATTGGTTGACACCAGTTCTACCATTCACCCCGGCACCAGTAGCCAGCGTCCAGATTCACGCCCTCATCCGCCGGATATTCTAGTCGCACAGAATTCGAGTATTTCAGCTCATTTATTCCGTGCTGTTTTAGACTATTACCTGCTCGGTCACATATCCTGCCCACCCGGGGTCCCAGTTCAGGAGCTGAAGGAAACCTGCGACTATTTTCTTATTCCTTTCAATCATCATACTGTTCGTTGTGCCAATCTGCGCGCGTTTCTTCATGAATTGTCCAATGACGGTGCGCGTGCCAATTTCGCTGGGTTCCTGGAAACACATATTCTCTCGCTGTTAGTAAAATGCGCCAGGACCGGGGAACGTGAATGTCACGTGGTGATTGTCACCGACGATGAAACCATCGTCTGGGATCCTGAATTTCCCCCTCAGATGCCCGAGAATGAGCTCCAGTCGCACATAATTTACAGCACTCACATGTTTCGGTTCCTCAAATACATCGAGAACCGTGAAGTAGCCAAACAAGTTCTACTTGAGCGGGGGTTAAAGAAAATCCGAATCGGAATCGAGGGTTATCCGACTCGTAAGGACCGGATGAAATTCCGACCCGGACTTCGACCCGAGGCAATCTATAATTATGTCCAATGTCCATTCTTACGCATGTCCTGGGAGGAGGAAGAGAATAAATCACGCCATGTAGACTTTCAGTGTGTAAAAAGTAAGTCGGTTAGTGACTTGACCACCGGGCTGGAACAGGCTGTAGTTGATCCACTGCCTCCACCGCACCATGTTACCCGATCCCCGCTCAGATTGGTCTCTCCGGAACGCCCAGACCTACGGTCGGCCAGTTTTGCTGCTCAAGTAGATAGTCTAGACCCAGACGGACCGTTGGTTCTTGAGGGTACCGCATCTTCTCCACCGGTTGGTGCATTTGATCCGGAAGAGCCTCATTCTGGTGAACTTTTACGCGCACGAACGATTTCCCCCATACTCGCCCAATCCCCCATTCCCGCGGATCGAGAGGACGACGATGAGGAAGAGCAACAACAACGATCTCCTTCAAATCTAGAACCTCACTCTCCGAACCCAGTTTCGTAAAACCAACTGGCACTCGCTATATGTTGCATGTATGTCTGTCTTTCCCCTGTTGGCATCTTTCGGCTTTGTTTACTGTGTCCGCTGTAAAACTGTGCTCTTATCTGAATCAGTTAAACTGTATCATATAGTCTGTGATGTCTGTCAAATTTCTCGGATGCATACTAACGAGCCACTGCGC
Organism: Fasciolopsis buskii; assembly: GCA_008360955.1. NCBI lineage: Eukaryota > Metazoa > Platyhelminthes > Trematoda > Plagiorchiida > Fasciolidae > Fasciolopsis > Fasciolopsis buskii. The sequence goes on along the minus strand of LUCM01002610.1, from coordinate 32,518 downwards.
TAATTTCCCCACTAGCATTTGCTTTGTTTTCAACCAACTCACTGTAAGAATAATATCATTGATGCACCTACTTACGCAGTGGTAAGTGTATGTAGTTCGGTTTTTTCTCTATTCCATTTGTTCATCCGTCCTCGCCCAGCCTCTTTCTCACGTTCCTTGGACTGCCCATCTTCGTCCTTCCACGGATGTGGTAACTTCGGGACGGATACTCGCTTGCTTACCTCTATTCGTGCCAGCCTCGATTATTTGCACCGCTTTTCCATATGTTCCACTAAATCACAGAAAAGTCAGCAAGCGAGAAGACATGTTTTCCAACTTAGGGACCTGTAATTCTGACCAGACATTTCCGAGCTGTGCTCGCTACGTGTACATGTCGAACAGCTCCTCCTGTTCTTCACTCCCCTCTCAAACCAAACCCACCCGTTGCCAATCACCATGTACACGCAAGTGCGACCAAATTATTGACCAGTGGAGTAAATAGCCATGAAGTAAGTCTCGAAAACACAAGAGTCAAATATTTTCCTGTTCTCTGGCGATATGCTCGTGTACTTTCCTGAAACACTCCTAATCATTGGCTTTCTTTGTTGGTTGGAACGTTACTTGGTTGCTACCCTCGCCCGCTTCACTCCTTAAAAAACGTCTCCGAACTTTAGTCCTGTTTGTTCATTTTTTCTGTTATGGTGCCAAAACACGTACTTGTTAAAAGAATTTGTGCGCTAATTCTCACTGTTGCGCACTGTGTCGGGTTGTTATATTTAATCCGACCAATGATTGAGTGCTTGCCGCCTTCATTGTCCCGACTGTCTAGCACACATGAAGCACGCGGCACGGGGGTTATCGTGCTTCGATTGGTTATGTTGTTCTGTGAACAGCCAGGTGCATCAGACCTTATCTACCTTCAACAAAAGGAAGTAAGTTCACAAAGCGTCACGGACAATTCAACAAGATTTTAGCACATCCGAAAGATCGCAGTCTCCGATCCACGCTGCACAAATATTGACTATTCAGACATCACCAGCCGTTATACCTCAGTAATTAAGAAATCTCCATTGTCACAACACGGACAATGGAAGAACAAGGAGCGTGTGGAATGCTTCTGGTATGGTGGTAGGTCATACGCGGTCAAAATAAGGTTACATAGTGTCATGCTACGTGGATATCAGTTCGTTTTCTCGGTTATTTCCTATTGGTTCGTGTTCTTTATGAGAGTGCCTAATGTTCACTCGTCCTCTAAGTGAAAATAGAGAGGGAGAGTGAATGGTTCATTATAAATTGGCCCGTGGAACAGCAGCCCTACTAGTTCTAGAAGACCATCCACGGGAAAAGCCGCGGTCACAAGTCGCGTTGGGTTCGCTTTGCCATTATTTTACCTAAATTTATTATTAGTTGGGCTTAATTGGCGAATTCATTGTTGCACTTGAAAGAAACGGGTCGTGACGTCTCATTCCGGGCGTTTATGTGCTGCAAGGGTTGGTAGCAATTTTGAAACAGTCATGATACCCAACTTTATGGCATATCAGTGAAGAGGGCTAATTAGAAATTTATTCAAGCCACCCATTTTTTTGTTGGTTCTATCCTTTGCTCCTTCCTCATCCGGTCGCAGGTGACGGTGGTTTTGCCGTATTTTTGGCAGAAAAGGTTAACCAATATTCATTTCCCGCAGTGAGTCAGCCATACGGATCGACTGCATGTTCACGACCTTGTAAGACCAAAGTCAGGTGCTACATAGTCCCGCATTCAATCCGGCGTTTCTAATAAACAGTTGGCACCACACAGTTTGTTTTTTTAGGTGGTTCACTTTGTGGTTCCAGTTGAAATTATGTGCGGTTTGATTGGCGCTCGGAAAGACCATTAGAAGGCAATAAAGTAATATAAATAACAGTGATGAAAAAGATAAGCAATGGTAATTGAAAAGAGAATCATTCTCCCGACTCGTTACCACACTTGCCCTAGTAAGACTTTTTGTGATTCTGTGACATTCCAAACTTCGGGTTTTGCTTGCCGATCTCCTCACCCTCCCGTGTAATGGGCCCTAGTGGTTAAGAAGCATGGCTCTTTCGCTACATCCATACATGAAACATGTAAAGAAGGTTGTGTAACAACTGCTCGGAACGGGAACAGTCTTAATGACGGAGTTCTCACTGGTGCAGAAGAAACGTCAACTGTTAAAAATGCATGCGAAGCATTTGATTTTATCAGGGTTGTGGCCGAGTCGAGTATAGAGGTTTCTAGTGTTACGCAGTTTGTCAGGGTAAGATATGAATTTGGATCCTGTGGAAATAAATTGGCGAAGTACGACGTCATCAGCGTATTCGAGGTCTGCATGTGATGCATTAGGCGAATCACTTAGATGAGTAACGAAAAAGTATGGGAGGAAATGTTGAGGAACACCGGATTTCTTAAATAAGGGATTAAGAAAACATGGCAACTGCATTTATTTAGTTTAACTCTATTAGAAAAGTGATTTCGTAATTGAGATAGTATTGAAATGTGACACTCAGTAAATCCAAGCTTACGATGGCGAGAACGAGGGACCGATTCCGTGACAGAAATAATCGAAAAAATAGAGTAAGCCGTCTCCACAGGTTGCCATGACTGCGATAGCTTTCAGAGTGCACCTACTAAGTTTGTATGTATACTGAAGTGATTCATTAGGGATAACCGGAGAAGTAGTCCATTTTTTAATAATTTGAGTTCAGATTGGGTGGTGATGGCGGGTCCAATCGTTGTGACCAGGACAGCAGGAGGAACAATGATCCGGTTTTCGTGATGCCATAATTTCTCTGAACGAACTTGCTCTCTGCTTTAGAAGAATGGAAGACGGAGCATCTGGATCAGCAACGAAAACTTTTCTAAGATCGAAGAGGCTCGAAAATTTCCTCTGAAAAATTTCGAATTCTGTGGGGAACAGACACTTTTCCTAAACGAATGAAAGGTCGTCACATCCAAGCTGTCGGTATCTTTATTGCAGATCCGCTATCATATGTTTAGTCTCCACATGCGCGTGGTTTGGTGCTAAGAGAGTTTATTGTCAGGAGTACTATTAAACTGATCAGCGAAAGAGCACGACGTTTCCTATTTCTATTTACCACTAACGCACGGCATATTGACTTCTGTCCATCTTTTTCTAACTTCTACGCTATTTGAAACTACGACGCTGGGACATGAGAGCATCAACAAACGTTCGTACTGCCTGCTTCACAAGTGGCTAAATACAGCACGTTTTGTAGGTGATAAAATTGGGGTAATGGAAAAAGCACGAAAATGTTGGTGCTGGTTACGCCAAACTCCTAAATTAGTGGTTACCTATGGTCCACACACCACGTTTATTCTTGGTATTAAGCTGCGCACTTTGCGGCAAAACTAATTGTACTGGCATCCAAAATGCACCTCTATCGGGTCAGCAGCTGATAGTTCGTGATTTTCGAAATCGGGATTCAGAGCCTACTCGTGTAATGTTACATCTTCTCGATCTTGGCTGGCTACTTTAGGATATCTTCAACGGTAAGAGCAGCCCAGATCGAAGTTTGTTTTGGTTTCTTATGTAACTGAATTGATAGGTGATCCAATAAGTCGTTGTTGTTTTTTTTACTAGTGACTTGCTACCCCCTAACATGGGAGATTATCGATAAGGAACATCGCCAGAGTTCACCACCTGGCGAGTTGTTCGTTACGCAGAATTCGAGAGATACTGAATCAGAAACGGATTAGTGACTCTTTCAAGTAACATTCAAGGTGTGTGAATAAATCCAAGTCATTTTGTCAGGGGACAACAAACTGTAGCTCTGGACGTGAAAAACGAACCGGTCTTCGGTTGTCTCGGTGTTTTACAGCGGTTGGAAATTCTAGCGGGCGGGTTTCCCCTCATCGTTGAAATTTGAATTTTAGTTAGTTGTCTTACCCACGAAACGAATCCAAAGCATGGGACCTACCCGTATAACCTGAGACCTAAAACCTTGACGGAGCGGGACAATAGACCGGACGAGGTAAAATAACTGCTTACCACAAACGCTATCGGTGTCGGTAGGTTTCCAACTTATTCGAGACAATCCCTATCTAGTTCATTCACCCACGGTCGATCATTCATCCCTGTATCACCCAAATTTCAGCTCGTCAGATTTTTGTGTTGCTGCTGACTAAGCCCTTACCCTTGTTGCTATCGTCTCTCGGAATCGGGTAACATTAACAGTGGGTATGTGCGGATCGATCCTCTGGAAGCAAGACCCGAATTGATAAACAATCTGTTTCGGAGCAGCATTTGCTTTGCCATTGTTACGTCTAAGATGCTGAATCGATCGCATTACTAATCTGTGACCTCAAGATTGCTGGCTGTAAAAACGCCATGTGGCTGTCCCTTTTCGCCGTTTTGTTGCCGTTTGTTTGGGTGGATTTTGATTGGGCTGGGTAAAAGAGTATATTGAAATGAGCGATTCGGACTAAAAGCCTCCGTTCGTGCTTCCTGTCCACCTCTGCAATGACTGAATAAATAGAAATCCTCCGAAAGAACACGTCAGCAGCAACATAGTCTTTATTCTTCCCGCTAAAATCCAAATGCGTGCTTATTCGTGGATGAGAATCGGACAGTCTCGGAGTCAGTGAGCAAAGGTTCGCTAACCTGCACAACAGATAGTCGCCACCTCGATCGCTGAATCAGTTTTGGTAATATATCTCATCTTACCGTAGCAGTTGTTCTGGGTTTTATTTCATTCAGAAACTGAGTTTCTGAGGGATTACAGGAGGGTGTCATCAAAAATCTGTTTGCACCTGTTACATCTCAGCAAACCATTTAGCGCGAATAACACCAAGGCCACGAAGCTACGTACAGTCTTTACTATTCACATGGCCGCGTGCCTGCCCAGAACGGACGTAAAACAACCAGTTTCAGACGTGTGCATCCGTCTTGAGTATACTGCAACAAAATATATAATTGTGTTTGGACTCTTTTGTGTCACGTTGCGACCTGGCCCGCATTCGCGCTATTTGTTTTGTCTGGTCATCCGTTCTTATGTCGTTCCGGTGCGCCGGGGATCGGCATTGTCACCCATTCGGAATACTGCATTTAATTTAGTTTTTGCTCAGGCTGGGTAGAACCGGAAAGCATGCTGTATCGTTTATTCGTTATTCAATATTCCGAATGTCCTGTAAAAGATGTGCTAGGATCGGTGCAGTTTGTTTGTAAGCTTTAAGCATGAACGGGTTTGAAAAAGTAGGGGGTTGATTCAGTTTCGTATATCGCCTCTAATCGATAAGAACTAGTCACTGGGTGTCTGTCAAGGTGAATGAAGCACTGGATGATGTCCCAAATTTCTAGCTCTTAGCCACCGAACATATGACCTAATGGTGCAACCCATCGCTCACGTTTCCATTTGGAAATCAACATTTTTCTACCGGAATTCCCCGCACAACGACTCAGCTCTATTAGTAGAAGCAGAACAAAAATGGCTCCGGCGTATCCTTTTCAGTGCATGTCCATTGTTGCAGTCATTTTTCCGGAAAAGCGATTGCTATAGTTTACCAAATGTCATCGAGAACATTGATTTTCTTCAACTGGATTCCATTGTTCCGATGTATTTAGTACGAGGAAATTTAGTCTTCTGACAGCAACACCCATTGATATTGCATTCATAATAAGCCTAAATAAAATATACTAGTCCCGAAAAATATCTCTGCTAGTGCTGAATGCTGCTGAGAATGTTCACGGCAGACACTGGAAACGTTCGCCCGGTCAAAGAATTCATGGAATTTGTTATTTTAATGTTGAAGTATTTTTGCAGGTGTACCTTGGGTCGAAGTTTGGGTGATCCTGACTTTGTTTCACCGTTTGAGAAAAGTAATCAATTTCATTTCTATCTTATTGAAAGATGGTCTTGATTTTCGGTTCAAACCGGCGTCTCCAATCGCCCCCACGTGATTTTTATTCGGATTGCTCGTGGGTCAGTTCGTGATACTGATATCGGTGTACGAGAGTCACATCCTTTTGGGGAAATTGTGCTCATTCTTGCGTTGCTATACTAGAGAATCAACGATTTCAGCTGTCTAGAACTTTGGGGCGTAAGCAACCAGCAAACGCAGTGGTGCAGTTGCATTTTTCTTTTATCTCAGAGCCGCCAACTGTGTTGTGCAATAAAATTGTTGCACAAATGATTACATATTCTACCGTTCGAGTTCGGCGACCGATATTTCACATCGGTTGACGTGCATCTTACCAAGAGTCTATCAGTATTTTGTCGTTTTTTAAGTAGTCTTTTCATAGGTGTTTTTTTAGCCTGACTTGGAATATGTGGACCACGTTGTACACTGCATGAATGCCCAGATAGATCGCAGGTTTTCCTCGATCATCTGAACAATTGTGGAGGTATGTTTGGGATACGTTTTGTACCTTCAAAGTGTAATATGCTGTTGCTGGACTGGATTGGCTTGAGGCTGAACCTCGTTCTTGCTGGGGAAGAGTAGGTTGCAGCGCGTAGAGTGAATCATTTGGGTGGTCATGTCTCACCTGGTGGTCGGATATCTGTTATGTTGCCGAGTTTCGATGATCTATGCACACACTGAAGCACAAGACACAAGTACTAGCAGCGCGCGATAGCACAGGAGCACACAGCCTGTGGTCTAGTAGGACACGAACACACAGAGGTTTTCGCTCAACGAATGGGACGGAACTGCTACCCCCTTGAATGAGCAGCCACACGGAACAATAAGCGGCACGAAATACGAACAGCTAGCCCAGCCCGCTAGCGGAAGAGAGAAGACGAACACAGAGTACTGTCGCGCGTTTATTGGTGACCCACCAACACAAGTCAGAATCCAAGTGAGCTCTATCGTTTATATAGTTTTGTTGGGTGGCCTTGATCGATATGTGGAATGGCCAATCACAGAACGGGCTTTCATGAATCTTTTCGCCGACATATAAAAATTTTCAACCGCGCAATATTTAAAATAACGTCAATTTTGAAATACTGAGAAAAGGACAAGTTCTTTTGGAAAATTAATAGCAGAAATAAAATCTGCGGCACCAAAAACCCAAGAATGGTCACCGACCCTAACAGTATCCGACTGTGGTGCCATTGCGCACACAGAAGTCTCTACTGGCATTCGACACTTTGAAACATGTAGCGTCGGTGTGAGTTCCGTCTATCGATCAAGGGTCGAGTATGCACAACAGCGCTAAGACCACTGTTACTATACCGTTCAGAAGCAGGGCCGTTGATGGCAGATGTGCGAAGACTTTCGGTACCTGAACATCGCTGTCTTCATAATGTTGGCACAATGTGATGAGATAATTTTGTCGGTAACTCGGATGTTAGGTGGAAGGTACTGGGCCCAAGGAGCCAATTCGTAAGACGGGCACTGATAGTGAGTAGGATAATGTGTTGTTTCGGACATGATTTGCGCATACCAAATGATGCCCGCCCCACGGTACGCTGTTCTGCGATACTGGTAGTGGTTACAGGTGGCCAGTTGATGACATCGGAAAGAGGTATAAAACCCAATCAAGAGGCTAGCCCGTGTAGGTTCAGTCAGGCTACCGGATTGGGGTGCATGAGGTCATCCCAAGTTATGGTTACAGACCATGTGTTATATGGCTCAGTCCCATAGTCAAAGGGGTCTTTACATTCGAACGCTTCCTTCTTCCATGTAGTTTTTCACCTTACTACCTTGAAGATGATCTCATACTTTCCTGTTGTCTCGAGTAGATGGTTTTGTGAGATAGCAATCACAACCAGAGCATATTGATAAAAATTTAATGACTAAAAGTTGGGCTGTGCCAAACGATTCACCCCGTTCGCGTTTTGGACTCTTCATTGACCAGTGTACCTTTCTTTGTACGCGGCGTAGTGTACTAATGTGATGTGAAATCGGCGCAAACTTCATGCGGACATCATGTCACACTTTAGGACGTATGTGCTTTGGTCAATCACTAGTCATCATCGCCATCGTCGTTCAGCATTACACAGCAAGGCAAGCCTCACTGACCCCTGCAGTTTCTTCAAGCTTACATGTCTATAAAAAGAATGAATATCCAAAGGGAATAGGGAGTGCACCTACGCAAACGAGAGAAGATAAGAATGCTTCAGCAAACAACAGACGCAACACAGTCTAACTATATAAACGCATGTTTTCAATCATTCTGATTCCATAGTAAATAACAACACGATCACCACTGTTCAAGGTTCGCTGCCATATCTTTCAGTGTCTCCATCCAGCTAGTTAACGGGTCTTTCGGACCACAATCGCGAAGATGAAAGACACCTACTTCACCTAAAATTGCTGTATATTTTCTCATTCCACGTTGCCACGTCATTTGCTAACCTTCACATGGGTTCTTCCACTCCGTGGGAGGAACCTGAAATAGGACACGATATGGTAGACAAGTGTTCGCCACATGCAGCACGTGACCCAACCAGTATAGTCCACTAAGTTTCACACGTCGATATAAGGTATTTTCAGAATTGGCACTTAGTATTAGATTCCTGAGATTCACAATACTCACCCGGTCACTCCATCCAATCCTAGCCATACTACGTAGACATCGGTGGTCGAAAACCTCCAACCGACGAACATCTCCCAAACGCATACTCCATGTCTCACAACCGTACAACAGAACTGAGCGCACTGCAGCACAGTACACATGGCCTTTCAATTTCAGTGAAATATCACGTCGACGCCACAAGCGCTTCAGTCCAGCGTGAGTTGCTCGAGCCTTGGATATACGCGTGCTTACGTCTACTGCCGAGCTATCATTGTTCGACACGCAGCTACAAAGGTAATTGAAGCGGTCCACAATCGTTAGTTCCTCTCCATCCAGTCCTGTAACAGCATTTTGCGCTTCGAAGGTGCAGAGCACATGCCAAACCGAGATATAGACCTCGAGAGTCTGTCTAGTTTGTTGTGTATGGTCCGCGAATTTGAACACGCACACGACATCCGTGTAATCTAGGTCACATATCTTCCCTCCACTTTCCAGTTCAATTTCTACATCCTGGAGGCCTCCTAAAGTATCTTCCATCACCTCGTCCATGACGAAATTGAACAGGAATGGAGAGATGGGACACCGTAGTCCAACACCGCTAGTCGTTTCGAATGAACTTGATAGTTCAGCGTACTGCCTCACACGACCATATTTATTCGAGTGCAATGCTGACAACAGGTTTCCGACCTTCGCTGGCATACCACTCCGGCGGAGAGCACTGAATAGGACTGTTCAATCCACCAAGTCGAACGCACCTTTCAGGTCCATAAAGTTACGATCGTAGAGCGGCGGTGCGTGGCGCATTCCCAGCAACTGTAGAAGACTAAATATCTGGTCGATGCAACCTCGACGTGGACGAAATCCGGCTTGTTGTTTGCGGATGTTACTCGCGCAAATCACTAGTGAACTGAACTTATCGACCAAGAGATTCACTGCAGAAATTTACCCTCTAATCAAATCCACAAATTTCGAGATTTGATTTGAAGTGTGTTCACTCTATCTGATAGTCCTTTCAATCGGTTTTAAGGCAATGTAGATGATATTACACCAGAATTTAATCGTCTGGTTAGGGTTGCACTGGTTCGGCTTTATTTATAGCTCGGTCCTATATCGTTGGTACATTGCGCCGCGCTGTTTTAAACCGATGTAATCAGCTTGAGCTACCACCTAGAAAAATTGTGGTTATAAGGGTGGATCACTAGCTGATTTTGGTGACACCCAATGGGTAAGCCGAGCAATTAGTTTTCGGTAAAGGCAAACCTACTTCGTTATCTTTACGAACAAATGTTTTTATCCGAAAAGTGAACAGCTGGGTTTTGTAACTGTGCATGGCCGAATAGTTTGTTGGAGATTTTAGTTTAAGAACTCACTTTACTGTATTCTTTGTTTTTTATGGCGCATTCGAATGTCGCACTGGATGTACTGTGTTCTCCGTCACGTGCACTGGTACCGAAACAGCCTGGCCGCATCGCTTTGTGCTTTACATTTCATCACCTACTTTTGAAACTGTATATCCCTCCCTTTTATCATAATCACTCCGTTTCTGCTGTAGCCTTTGACTCTACGCCCATTGAAAAACTACGTGACGTTTGTCGTAGCGGTGGTCGTCGAAATAACTATTGACTTAAAAAGGACTCGGTGTTCTTTGTCAGCACCTGCGGCAGCTACTTGATTCCCAACATGTAGACCACACAAAATTAAAAACCAATAAAGTCCCGGATGCCTCGCTTTTTATCTCTCATGCTACCGATTGTCTGATGGAGTGATGTTAAATTCGATCTGTTTCAGTCATCACAGTTGACGAAATCATCCTGAATTTCTCATTCCGAATTGCTGATTCAGCCACGGACGTCATTTTTTTCCTCCTAACGAGGTGATTTGTATGGAGTGGCTTTTTCCGGGTATCCACATTCGATTTTTCAACGTTCGTGAACTCATCAGCTCAGATTAGCTTGACAATCTGACGTATTCTTCCAATCGCTTATTGGCCTGAAAACCGAACTTGGGACCTAACGCACGACCTTACACTGACAAACAAGGCAAACGCAACATAACGCAACCATTTTCTTGGTTTATAACTACGTTGTTCTGGATTACGAGCACACGCGAGCTTGCCGCAGGCGAATTCACACAAGTCAAACTCATGGTTAGCTCATGCACTGCACGTGTCCTGTCTGGACGACTCACGTGACGAAGAAGCACACAGACACACACAAACCCACATAGAGAGAGAGACTCAGTCGTCTCACTGACTAGATTGTCGGGACGGTTGGGAGTGTCGCGATCGGAATGATTTTGCAGTGAAATCTGGTTCGTCATTTGCATCGCAGTAGGCCACAGCACAATTCTGAAGTGCGGCTGATTCATTGTTAATGCCTTGTGTCGTCCGTTGGAGATCCGTCTACTAGGTACTTTAGCGTTGAATTGCATACGACTCAGTCAAATGGTGTCCTAGGATTCTCTTTGGGTAGTCATCTGCATGTCATCGAAGATCTGAAGTACGAGCCTAGCCCGGGTCATCTGTGGAGAACAGGCGGGACAGTTGTTCACGTGCCCAAAGTATCTCTCTTCAATCCAGCTTTTCAAAAAAAACTGGGCAAACAGATACCTGACTGGAATGCCAAGTGAAAAACGAACTAGTTGGCGGATCCTGGGTCATTTTATTACACGCGCTGTGAATTTCAAATGATTTTCTGTGTCATGGAATGTTTCGACATTACCCTTACCTAAGGTAGTTCGTGAGCTAAAGAAAGAAAGCGTATTTATGCATTTTGCTGTAATACCACTCAGTGAAACCTCTATAATGCATGATTTTCAACTATTTGATACAGAGCACAGTGGGCTTTGAAGAAAAGACGCCACGTGGCCATGTGGTGGTTCCAAATAAGCGGTTTGAATTTTAAGTGTTTTTGCCCCACCAATTGGCTACTGAGAGGGCACAAGTTGATGACGGAACTTTCGTTCTCAGTGATTCATCATTATCCTATCGTACCTCAGTTTACCGCACAACTTTTACAGAATTGGGTCAAATAGACAACGAATGATCACAAAGGGATTATCCCCGACAACACTCGTGATTCACGAGTAATCTTAAACCGAATCAGCATATTTTCTGTTAACTGTTGTCCGTTCTTTTTGTCTAACTGGCCCTATAGACAACAATTTGTGATGCATTCTTATGTAATGCCACGACTACAAATCATTGAGTTCACACTAACGTCCGGCATGTTTGGCCATCTATCGCAATATTAATAAGAAACGAAAGCAAATTCACACACACACGTAGATAAACATCCAGTATTAGATGGGTAGCATACAGTGACAGTTTCGGTTTGGCTAACATGACAGTGTGAATCGGATCGACAACTCAGAAAGACAGAGAGTCGTGCATAGGTCGTCAGACGGACGAAATGCGTCACACGCGATTTGCAAAACTGTCCGCTTATTTTGACAACGGCACAGTCAACGTCATCCCTTCTCGCGTTCAGCGCACCTACATTGGTCATTGATGCGGAGTCAGAACTGGCCGTGATCATATTCAAAATTTTGCCGAATTATGTTGTCAAAGCTGCTTGATTGCACAGATATCCTTGTCTTAGCCGTTTCTGTCATGCTTGGTTTAAGGTTGCCTCAGAGATTTGGCTATTGATTTGTGACCCGAAATGGGGATCCCAGATCGACTCTGTCTTTGTGTTCTATAGTTCGCTTGAATCCATCATGAATTCCCCTAACTCCGAATGATTGTCTTCTTGGTAGACAACAATTTGCCAATAATATCTAACTCCGAATTCATTTTCTCGGATTGGAATTGCATTGTGTCGTCTTATCGAAAATTGTCTCAGTCATTACCACTGTGTGCTGAATTAGGAGTTCATCGTACACTCGCTAATTCCAGGTCATTCTTTTTCGACCTGACGCCAGCTCAAAGCGTTGGCTGGTAATTAAATGATGTTCAAATTTATTGGCCCTGGCAGAGTAGAGCAGACCAAGCTAATCTGCTATTATTCTAATTCATACAAAAGTCAACTTCGATCAGATCGTCTTTGATTCTCTGATAATGAAAGCACCAGCAATTCGTGATTGGCGGGTTATCCTGGGCATTACCTTATCGACAGAAGTTGCCTGGCCCATATATTTTGAATAAGTTCAATCTTCACTCGATGATTGACCTTCGCATTTTTGAACTTTAGAAAACTCTAATTGCGCGGTACATTTTATCTAAAATTTCTCTTCTAGACCAGCTAAATGACCCTAACCCATCACGTGACTTGTCGCTTCAATAAATGGTAATCTTTCACCCTGAAGAATCATCTACCTCGAATCGTGCTTGCACCGAAAGTTTTTCGAGCGTTTGCCCTTACGGAAATGGGTATGGTGAAATTTTTCGCTACAGAAATTCACAATCTGAATTACACATGTGGGACTACTGATCGCTGATACAACGGCTACTCTTGAATGACTGTCAAGATAGCGATTTCTTGACACATCCACCAGCGCTTACTTAGCCACGCATTGTATAGTCTCCACTTTTCACCGTAAATAGACCTTTAAAGTTCGCGGTGTTGTGAGTTTGAAATTTGGTCTTGCAACCCCGTTCATCTGTCCTGACGATCACCGAGAGGCACCAAACAAGATGTCATCATAGTAACAAATTAGTGAAAATAATGGTCGGTTGCATGTTTACATTTTTAGAGCATTTAAAAACGTTTTCCTGAGGTTCTGATCGTTTATCTTGATGTTTAGACCACGAACGTTTCATCACCAGTCAAGATGAATTTATCGGTGCGTGTCTCAATCATGTCGCTTCAACTGGTGATGAAACGTTTGTGATCTAAACGCAAAGATCAGGGATCAAAACCTCACGCAAACGAACAATCTGAGCTACAACCACCACAGGTTTTCAAAATCATTGAGGGGTATGGGGACGTTCCCAGTTCATGCGCACTCGTGAACCGTGCATACAATACGAATGACTGACTGCCCTTCGCACTCCACTCTCAACGCACAGATCGCAGGTTTTCCAGTCAGCCTTGCACTCTGCAAGCACCAGAATCCAGTTTCGCTCTCATTAGAGCTCCTCACGGATGCATATCCATCATCGTACCCAAGGTTTAAACCCTGGTTACCACTACGCTGCCCAATTCCTGCGAACGCGGTGTGGTCCAAATGGGACAGTAAACCATTCCTGCTGAGAGGACTTGATCCGGTGGGAGACATTCGACTGGAATTAACGAACAGTAACCGTGTCTCCCTTCGAAGCTGTCGGACATTGGGGACGACACCTGAACAAACTTGACTCAGCAGTTCGGATTGTGTTTGCATGTATGGATGAGTAGAAGGGTGGGTTTTCGTGTGCATGTGCAATAGGCATGCTTAGTTTGCACTAGACGGTCTAGAATTTGGATTTCTGTCTGAAAGTCAACCCATTCGTGGAAAGCACCAGATTGTTTAGCACATTTATCTTATCACACTGAAATGTAAGAGATTTCGTCCACATTAGGCTCCCAAAACAATTCCTCATTTTCGTTATCTCACAATTTCATTAACTATGGAGTGTTTACAAAAGTAATTCGTCTACAGTGTTTAGTTCCAACTGAAAGCAGTGGTTCCATCCAGGGCTGATCGAACAGTTATCTTAATGGGAGCCATGCGAGGGATCCCAGATTCGAATCCTGTTTTTCTATTTTGTGGTTGGAGAATGGCTATTTTAGGACGAACGCACGCTAATCCAAAAACCCCGACGTCCATAGCACCCAGAATCCGGGAAGTGAGGCCGGTGTAGGAACAAATAAAGAATCCGTAGGTCATGTTCGGTTTGGTCCAAGGTTCGGATGTTGTTAGCGTGCATTGAAATACTTTCCCACATGTATGGTAATTTTGTTCAGAAGTTCGTATTCAAACCGTGGCTGTTTGTAAAGATATATGAAATCCGAGAAGTTCGGAATTAGTCATTACGTCAGGAAAATAGGTGCTCCGCGGAACTCACGGAAGAACTGTAAATAGCACCTAGGTTCGTAGAAAACCCAAAATATTTTCCAGTCATAATTAATGTAGAACCCCGCATTACGATCAAATTTATACGCTGTGATATTTTAGGAGCGATGGGCCCGTTGGATTTGCTTGCCTATCTACGAAAGTGCTGCTGTTCAGTGGCCGATTTTGGGGTTCCTTTACTTTATTTCAGTAGCTTAATATCCGTACAAAGTGCGCTTGCGCCTCGTTTTCAGTCCGATCCTTTCCATATGGTGTTCATAAATAAAATCCTGGCCAAAAATCTATGCTCTTCGAAGCGGTCTTTTCTGACTGTCTGGATGCTTTTATTCGTTAAACCTTGGCTGTCTAATGAGTTCTGCAGGGACGAAAACAACTGGTAACACTGGCTGATTCGTTGGTTCTTTGAACTACCGCTGAAAGCTGACTGGTTGACTTGGCCTCATTTGATCTTCCCGGTCATCGTTGATTTGCTATCCTACGTGGATTCGTCCCGTTAAGATAGTATGATTATTTGGTCACGATCCTCAAGGCCGGATCCCATTCTTATCTGATTCACGGGAAGTTGTTCGTCGCACTAATGACTAAATACATAGCCAGACGGTGACTACATCGTCCATGAATGGTCCACAAGCACATGTGGTCCATCCTCTAGTAACTGAATTTAAAGTAGCACAATGCTGACCGATATCGTTTTGCAAGTAACGCAAAAGCATGCCATTTTCACCAACTAATCTCTCAACCGATTGAAACTAAGTCTTCACCCCGATGGAACTAACAACGGAGATCATCAGTGCAGTTATTCACAACTTACCTTCGGGACAATTTCATCTTCTAAGTAAGAAAATTCTCTGTATGGATGAGATGAAACGAGGGTATTTGAAAAGGACATTAAATAGATCTGTCGGACGGGGAGAACTACAGTGATGCCAGTACCCTGCGCCACACGTTTATGTGTATTTTGGCACGGCAAAGAAGATTCCGGCTGGTGATACATTTCAGTTTCACTGACCTTCGCAGCTGCACGTTAACAACACTATCAATCACATCATATCGCATCATGATCAAATGTTCTTCAGTGGATGAATGATTTTTACTGCTGAGCCCTCAGATGATGATGACAGTGTAATGGACTGATTCCGTTCATGAATACAATGAGTTGGTTATATACAGACTTGGTTCTTTTCGTGCCGAGTCCAGTTTGGTATATTTTCCTTTGGTCCATTTACCCAGAGGCTGGACTTCTACGGCAAAACTGTGTTATTTTCCGTACACATGGCACCAAAAATACGACCATTCCTGGGCTTCTTAACTTCGGCCTTAAATGCGCCTATTCATGTGATGACTATGAGAATCGATATGAAGAGGAATTTATTTAAGATGTATCGATTGGATAGAAACTCCTCGGTATTTTCTCCACAAATTATTGTTAGGACATTTTTCTCGTTGAGGAGCTCACTTCCACGGTCGATGACTTCTCTTCGGTCAGTCCTTATTATCTATTGTTGTTGGCTTTGAGCAATGAGTCAAGCCCTACAGATCGTGTTCAAACCTTAATTCGTACCTAGATTACTTGCAAATAAGTCATCTATCAACGAGAGTCGATTGCTGTGAACCGGGGGCCTGTGGACTTGCAAATCAGTGACGCACACGTACTATCTCATGAGGTGAAGTTCAAACGACTGTGCAGAGCCCGTTCAGTTAGGGGTCATGGCTGGGATCATCAGCTCGCAATCGTTCGTCTTCACTACGGGCACGGTGGATGTGCTCTGGTGATGATTCGCAATAAGGATGACGCACCTGTACAGTACTTCCATGGTCTCTTAGTAGCGAGCTGATAATTGATATCGCATGATTAATCGTTTCGTGGGACATCTAGTCTCTTCTTTTCCACATCACTGGAGGCCTATCTCGGTCCAAAAGGATGGCCATCCTACTCAAGTTTGTATTGTAATTATTTCCTGTGGAAGAACTTGAATTTTTCCTAGTTTATCAGTCAGTGTCACTCATGATATTGGAACTTGGATACGAATTCTTCCGAAAACAAATACAAACCAAGTTTCCACGTATGAGACAGATTTCGCTAACCTATTGAGTTTTCAATCCGTATGTTATTTTTAAAATGTTTAATAAGTGGAATATGTGGACAGGCAGCGAGAAGATGAATGCTTCGAGATGTAAACGTCTCCTGCTACTGTCGTTTATCTCATATTCGAAACAATCCGAAATTTACAGCATATTAGTTTAGTGATAGAAATCAACTGAACAGAAAACAAAGATTTGGTAATTTCCACAGAAATAAAACGGCAGTTAACGCCATGAAAACTGACTTGATTGAGTCGGTATGTTTTGTGTGCATACTAATGGATTATACTATCTGATGCATCACAAATCAATGAATGCTAGTTGTGCCGATTTGCGGCTACATAGTAGTGGACTGGAAAACAATAAGGGTTAAATTTGCTTTTTTTACTCTCCATAATGTGCACGTGGCTGTTGGTAGAACTGTGTCCCGGTTTCGTTGGTTGCAGGAAATATCTTGCTTCTTTCTCCTTATCAACCATTTCGGTATGCATTCATACATCCGTTGCTTTGTTCTCCTGAGGTAGATGCCACCACAACTACATTTGAACTAATAAACTATATAAGAGGTGTAACTTGTCAAGCATGGATTTATTTGCTTGTCCAGGTTCATCTTCCAAGTGACCACAGAAGCTGATAACGTCTAATTCAAGATTAATTTGAACCCGTGACGCAGCCTGCGGTAGCTCAGGGGCCAACATCGGGGATTTTGAACCCTAGTGTCTCCGGTTCGAATCCTCCCACAGCCGACGACTCCCTCACTCGGAAATAAGGAGCAACTTGTACAGCACGCATCGACTTTACTAGGTGATTTCACGCTCAGTGCGGAAGTTAGAAGTAAGAACTTCCTCTAACCCGAGTTGTGCTATTGACCGAGACATTTGAATTTGCCCCTAAACATGTGCACAAATAATCAGCTGTTTACGCACGAGTATCGAATTTTTGTTCAGTGAAGGTATACGTTTCCAGGATCTTGGCTCTAGTATTTTCTTCCCAGCTATACCATTTAGGAGATTGGAAATTAGCTAACCTGTTCCAATTGCACTCCAAACTTTCACCATAGTGTAGTAACACTATGGTCTTCTAGGTACTGGTACCCTAGTGCAATCTTTCTATAATGAATTTACTGGACAACAAAGTTTTATCGATCTACATAGGTTTTCAAATGGCATTCACGTAAATCAACTAAAAATGTATCAGATTTGTATGTGTTATCATGAATCCTGTGGGGATAAAACTTTCGACGTTGAGAGTATTCGACTTAGTAGCGGGATCAGATTGCATAGTCTTTATTTGATACCCACAAACTGGTTAAATTACTGCGTCTGACACATTTTCGACTAGCGTTGTAACTTTGTTGTTGGTAAGTAACACCGTTTTGCGTAAAAAAAATACAAATATTTCACTCACTATTTTGATTACGGGATTGACCATGTCTTCGAGCTGAAAAAGAGACGTTTGTCCCTGTTAATCGGCTTGGCTAACCAAAGCTGTGAACCTACGTACGTACGTACGTACGTACAAAATAATACCCTCGTAGCAAAGCAGATTCTAGCACCGGTTCAACGATAACAATCAACTGGTGATGGTGTCATGACGAAATTTTGGTGGTTCTAAAAAGGCCCACTTTTGCTCACCCAAGATATACCAAGTCCTTTGTGCCCGCGGGGATCAATAACCACAAATGTCATCATCGTCTTACTGTGCACTGAAACACTGGCACTATCCAAACCACCACCGTGAGTTCACCCATTCTGTGTCCTCATTCGAGTCACAAATCCACACGGAGTATGGGTCCTACGGATGCATCAGCGCCGTCAAATGAACACTGTGGACCGGATAGAAAAATACGAACATCGCAAAAATTAGTTAGGGACAACGAACCAAATTAACTACCAAGTGTGGAAACATCGCTATGCATGCGTGATAACTCAATTCTAACCGTATAAATTAACTTCTAACTGTTTCTGACATATCAGTCAGTGGCGTAGTATTTTTATTTGTCAGGAAACTGGGTATTACACGAGCGAGCATGTGATTGATACACCAGCTCTCGAATGGAACGATCGTCAGTTTCATGCATGATGCCACGGAAAAGACGTATTTCAGTGTATTGGTTTGGGAATTCGCGAGAAGTTGTGGAGTTCTATGGTGACAGTCTCTATGCTTCGTTCCTGTTTATCCGATAAATATTCACAGAATCAAGCTGATTGTTCCACCTTTCCACTTTCGGCTCAGCCTAAAACAATGGATCACGAACCCATGACAGAGGGAGAACAAAATTACATTCATTTATATTGAAGTAATGTGCGAAATGAAGTACAATAAATGAACATGTATTATTGCATTATTACATTTTGGCGTACAGTCCGTTAACTTGATACGGAAGTCAGTTGCTATCTCATGCGCCATGAATTAGCCATTTTCAATTCCGTTCTCATCGTTCAAGTACCCCAACCGATCTCTTGTGTACATCTAAGATAATCGCGGCCATAATCAGATCCAGGTTGTAGTGTGAAACTCTGGAGGTCAACGTGTTGTCGGATGAATAAGATTAAATTATGGAGAAATCACTACACTCAGTTTAATATATCCGTTAAATTTTAATAAATAATTTGATGTTTTTCCGAAAAATAACCTTGCTTTAAAGTTTATATTCATTGGATTCGAGAATACTCTCTCTACCTCAGAACATGGTGTGCTCAGTTTTCATCCACTAACAAGGCTGTTTCATTTCTGCAAAAATAGATAGCCTTGATGGATATAAGTCAGTGGAACAGAATTTTTGTAAACTTTCTACAGGTCACCGCTAGCCAAGCATCCATTACCGAAATTAAACCACCGCCAAACGGAAACGTCTAACGGTTTCGTGTCTCTCCACATTCGATGATTCTTAAGACCGCTTGGTTTTTCATCCTCCTCCGGCGAAGGGTATGCGAAATAGCCACTGCATTTCTCTGTGAAGAATAACGGGGGGGCAGAGAATTCTCTCGCAGTTTTGGAATAATAGTAATAATAATAATAATAATATGGATGAAACTGTCTTGTTGTGACACGACAGGTTTCCCTCCACCTCAAAATGTTAACCAAGACTTTTTGGGAATTATCACACAGCTGGTAGTCTTTTTTAATTTACAAAACTGGGCATGGTTCAACATTGTAAATTCAAAGTTTCCAGCCTGTGCAGCCTGATTCCATTCCCTTATACTGGGGCAGCAAGAGATTTGTTACGCACCTGGTTACCTCGTATTCACGAAAGCAATATCAGCAATTGGTGTAGCTTATCCAAATTGCCCTGGCTTCTAGGCTCACATTGTTTTAATAGCTGCTTCTCACATGAGCCTAGCAGGAACATTACCGTAGCCGCTAGGGCCTACCACACATGGAAAACGGAGACTGAATAAACATAACCCCTTAACTACATATGGTCTCACCAGGTTAGAGTGACACCGGATTCCTGTCTATTAACGAAGTGATCTGAGATCCGCACCTCTAACCTTAGTCCACTCGGCCATCGCTGCACACTGGAATTCTTCTTAGTCGAAAGGTTTGTAATCC
Source organism: Fasciolopsis buskii (assembly GCA_008360955.1). Taxonomy (NCBI): domain Eukaryota; kingdom Metazoa; phylum Platyhelminthes; class Trematoda; order Plagiorchiida; family Fasciolidae; genus Fasciolopsis; species Fasciolopsis buskii. The sequence goes on along the minus strand of LUCM01002610.1, from coordinate 12,417 downwards.
AGCAACAACAAGTGGTCAGTATAATATCTCTCGACTATTAAAGAATAACCTTATCTAGGTCCTAGTGATATACAGGTAGGTGAAATATCTAGTGAAAGGATGAGTTCTACCCAGCCAGTGTTCAAACGAGTGTTGATGAATGTGAATAGGAATGAATCCCAGAATCTTTCCCACTGAGTTCTTGACAGTTGTACCTCCTGTCCGTTGCTTGTTTTTAAATTTCTCTGACTTTAACGTTAGTGGCCGAGTTTTCACATATTCAGCTGGCCACAATGCAATCTACGGTCGGATTCAATAAAACAAATATGTAAGCCAATTCAGAGTATTTCCCTAATGTTCGAACATAGGCACTTTTTGTAAGAGAATTAAATGTATTCGCGGGGGACTATTTCGGGATGCACACCATCAGCGACTGCTTTAGTTCATGAAAATCTCGCGTGTTTGTTCAAAGTCAACGCCGACAAACGGGGCCAAATCGATTAATTCTGGATCACCACCAAAGCTGTCATGAGTAACGGGGCGAACTCCAAACAACAATCAGGAACAAAGTCATCAGGTCCACGGCTCCGGTTCCAGATTGATGCAACCTCCATCTCCAGCTCCCCCGAAACTTGTTCACATTTCGCGTCACAATTTCTAGCTTCTTTCGACTACAGCTTGGAGGGTGGACGTGTATGAACTTCGACCAGCTCGTACGCTGATTTCGATTCGGTTGGCCCTCGTCTTTCATTGGCCATAAACATTCCGTTCACCTGACTTTTGCACTTCTAAATTTGATTTATCTTGGCTGGTGTGTTAGTTCACCGGTCGGTTGTTGCTGCACTTGGTAAATTTTCCGCGCACTATGTACGGCTGTTTACAAAAGTCTCAACGAATATTATGCCATTTCCTACATTACTTTGGAAGCACGTCAAAAATTATTCGGCAGTGTGTGGAAACATATCTCTGTTTAGCAATGCTTGACAACCGTACTTCTGCTTGTAAATCTTCTGATAATGCACAGATATTTAGCACACATTACGCAATATGTGTGCCAACTTATCTGCCTTATTTGGATTAAGGCACATCTGTACGCGAACAAGGTTCGAGAAAACCGACGGGATGGCAATTCCGAATAATTTTGAAATGGTTGCGAAATTCCATGAGAAACAGTGTACAGTCTCCTTACTCTATTCCTTGAGTATAATCTAGATCCCGGTGGTAACGCTGCTTACAAGTGATTATTATTTTTCCTTGATTTTCTTCTGGTTTATGTTGTGGGAAGAAAAATATGTAGAATATTATTGTCCCAGTTATGCGTGGATGATAACTACTTCACAGAGACCTAAACCTCGTCCCCAGTGTATGAAATGCACACGGGGTTCACACACAACTCGATCTGAAACGGACAACACAGAGGGAAAATCTGTGTGAACCAAAGCCCAGTATCAGCCAGCATCGACGCTTGCACAACCTAATCCAATACGGCCGCTCACACGCTCCTCGCTGCAGGTGCAAAAATTGCGAATCTCAAACGGTGTTTGTAACCACATGAAAGTAGACTATTCACGTGACAACCGAAAATCAGCAGTTTTTACTGATAATCAGTAATAGTATCCAAATTTACGTTGATCTATTTCTTGCCGTCAGCATATGACTTATTTTTCAGTATATATTTCAGTGAGCTTCCCATTAGTTCGTTCCCTTTTTCAGGCACCGAAATTTTAGTACAAATCCCAAACGGACTCTATTCTACTTATATTACCAGATGTTAATGATACTCGAAATCTCATTCAACACAACCGTGTCAAAATGGTCCCCTTCGGAAAACTTCTGATCAAACAGAAGTGACAACAAGCCCAGAGAATGAGTGGCTCAACCTCATGGGTTCCCAGTAAGATTTTGTTCTTACGGATAAAGCTCTGCGAGCTGCCCAAGGCTCAAGTGGTAGGACACCTGACCCAAAACGACAGTCACACTGATTCGCAATCTGGTTTGCATCTCCTTCCAATCGGAGCGCATAGCTTTCTTTACTCGGATTCAGACCTCAGAATACGACGTGGCTGGGAGATGAAACAACTTCATCATTCTTCTCCCTATTGTATAGAAGACTAGGGAAATGCTGTCTTACAGGTAATGTTGAGTGTTATGTTTCCATTTTTGTTTCTTTTTGCAATGAAATTAGCCCAGTTACGTAATTGGTACACAGATGATGGAAAATTCGCTTTTGTTTTCCCCGTGAAAATATTGAACTTGATAATCGGGATCGAACTGGTTCTGTTCTGTTTACCGGGGAATTTTCCCAGTAATCTGCGCGATTTCGACGAAATCAGCGAATGAGAATATAGTATTTGGACTTGAAGTCAGTACCCTGAACTCGATCAGTCTCAATGACGAAGGGATAGGAATTACCAGCAGGCACTGAATTGGCTCCGACCGAAGCTATGCAAACGAAGATGACAAGACGATCACAGCCGATGCGAAACACGTTCCAGTTTTATCCTCGGCTCATGAGTTTATACACAAAACTGAAGATATCCTTATATGTGGAATATATTCCGATCGATGGCTTTCGAGATTTGTTTGAACTTGACAATAAGTCGTTAGATTAGCCTCGTCCGTCACTTTTTCATGTGACAAACTCAGCAGCTAGAATCGTGGTTTTTCAACAAGCGCATCTGTTTCTTCAGTCATTCCGAGCACTGTGCACTCTGGCTGTACCACTCTGGATTTGAATGACAATTTGTCAATCTTTTAGTGCCTTCAATTCGCGGCAATTTAAAGATCATATTTTGCTTAGGTAGCATCGTTTACTTTGTGTTGTTTGCGCGGAATTTACTTTAAGGTAAGAACAATCAACCACCCTGTTGTCTTGGGGTTGGGACATATATCATATCAATTAGAGTGTGCTCTGTGTGGTTCCGTGACTTCGACATGCCTTCTGTCTGTCATATGCCTGAGCCCATTATATTGAGAAGAATGCGAATGCAGAATTAACCTGCATTAGGAGCGGAAACAAGGCTAAGCGATCTAATTCTCCGCGCGCGCACATACACACACACACACCTTGTGCGGTTTAGCCATGTTTAGTCTCGTTTCGAGACTTTTGTTGTGCTATCTAATATTTCATGTTACGGTACCAAAAGTGTGACAGGCTTCATAGCACTTCCCACCCTATGAGACACTGCCCTCGATGAACCAATTCAATCAGGTCATGCGCAGAAGCTGTGTGCACACGAAATCCAGCGATGAGCTGACACATCAGTATGCCAAGTTTGACTAATCTAAGTGTGTTTGCTTTGCTAGTGTAGTAATAATAAAAGAAGCCCGTTTATAGTTCAGTTCATCAGTGTTCTGAATGGTATTTTTTACCTCTCTATTTCTTCCTAGTTTGTTTATAACTATCATCCAGGCTAAGAAGATTTTCAATCCCTTTCGTTTGGTGACATTCTAAAGTTACCAAACTGATAGCCAATCATGATGATCGATATCTGTTGGTGGTGATAGTGACGGAGACGAAACAGTTGGCTCGTTCTAAATGTCAATTCCTGTCCGCATGGGAAAAATGCTTGCGGTAGAGTTTCGATCATAAGGGGAATGGTGGTAGAATGTATCAGGTTTCTTTCCTGTCTCAAAGATCTCTCACCAGTAAACAACGAATGAATTTATTCACTCGGTCACCGAATGAACCGGTCAAACAGTCACTGACTGGTATTAGGCAGACAAAAATTCGTGTTTTTTATGTTTCTGTGGCCCGAGTCGGGTAATCTGATTGGACTAATTGGGAACTTGCTCGAGATGAGCCCTATCGCAACAGCAAAAACAACAATAACAGCAACTACTACTACTACCGTATTTCAGGTCATCACTGACTCCATGAAGGATATCATGTTATAAATAACTAATAAATGGTTTTGAATTAATCGGTATGAATCCATAAGAATTCCGCCTCAGATTATAAAGTAGAGATGTGAATTGGGCAAACGAATTGCTTAACATATCCAATTTGTGGTAGTCCCTCGAAAAGGCATAAAAGATTTTTTCTGATTGCCAATTCATTCTCCCTCCGAAGCATTAACATAACGAAATCCAAATTCTGAGTTCGTGCTACATGTTCGAAAATCATACCTAAAGGGGGGTCGAACAGTAAAGTTACCGAATGATTGAATTTGATTTGCCTTAGCGAAAGACGTATCCCGAGCAGTTCGTCATCATGTCCCATGACACCAGCCTCGCTTTGTTTTTAAATTCACCCAATTGGTTGACTGATCGAGCAATCATCTGGTCACATGATATTTGGCCCCTTTGAATATTTAAAACGGTGTTTTTTGCTTTAGCAACTTACTTCTGATGAGTTTTTGAGGACCTTGATCGCATGTTTACACTGCAACACAATTCCAGAAATAAGGTGCGGTTCGATTTTGAACACGAGGCAGGCAGTGAAACAGACAGAGTGATAAACTCATCGACTGTCTTGATTTATTCGTTTATTGATTCTTCATGGAAAGACCAAAGAACCTATCTGGATACTGAATGAATGGTTGCTTTTGAGGAAGTGAAAAATGACTTTGTTGCCTCAGCGCAATTGAACATCAAACGATACTGTGGTTCTGTACAAGTGAGTCCGAGAAAGAAACGAGGAACGCTGCCGTAACAAATCACGTTTATTGCCGTCAAAAGATCTACTTTCACAATGTGTCGGATGAAGATCCGCCTGAGCCGTATCCGTCAACCTTAGAAAAGGCTAGTTGTGGTTTCCAAAACCGTAAACAAAACAAGCAAATTAAAAAAATTTCGGTCGTTTCCTCAGTAAACCAAATGTTTTTATGGAAGTTCTGAAACGTTAGTAAGATAAAAATAAAGGCCAATCCCAAATACCTTGCCGAAACAAGTTATCAAAAACAGAATTCAAATGCGAAACACTTGAATCGATGTCATCCAGATACTCATCGTCATCATCAGCCTGAGCATCAATATCATCAACATGATAATCAATATTGTAATCATTGTCATCGGAGTGAACACCGCACTCAATAGTATCAACAGCGCTACTATCACTTGCACTAACAATAACCTTTTCATGCGATCCATCATTATCAATATCATCAACTTCGTCATCGTTCTTATTCAAATCAATCAGAATATCACCAGTATCATTGCCGAGATATTCATCCCCAGCCACCATGTGAAACATTATCATCATCCGAATCACCATCATCGGCATGTACATCAACACAATCAACATCGCTATGGTTACCATCCTCAACAGGCGCCTCCTCTTTCTCTTCCTGGTCGATTTCGTGTTCGGTACGATTTTCGGTGGTTCTCGGCCATCATAAGCATGCACCACTATTGTTCTCTCCAACGTTTGTAACTCGAGTGGATAGACGCTTCAACTATTGAGTTATTCTCGAATTTTTCTGTAAACGTCGTAGCCACTTATTTTCTCCTAATTTCCCCGCTTCTAATCTAGCTTTTCTTCGGTCAGTAATGGCTCCAACTGGGTGGAGTATGTTGCTGCTTTCTTTTTATCTGTATTGAATTCATGCTGCGGACTGAACCAATTGCGAACTGCCGACTGCACACAAAGAAACACACCCACACATGCATAACGGGACAAATCAACAAAACGGTCCACTAAATTTCGCCCTGTTTTTCTTTCGAAACCAAGCTAACAGATCTGCTTTTGCTATAACAAGTTAATTCAACCCACGAGAGCTTACATGACGAATTGGAATCAAACTGATAGGCGGCGTCGGCGCGCCCTTTGACTGGCTGCACTGTAGTTCTGTGTCATCTTATTTCGTTATTTTGTTGTTGGATATTTGGTTTGATCATGTTCTCTGTTCGCCGCCACAATCGCTCGGACAGGGTGATTGTACGACAGTCACAATGTTTTTTCTAGGGAAGAGGTGCTCGACCTTCTCCGCACCACTAAAATTACCACAGGGGTTGGTCCTGACAGTCTGACCTCAGCTCTTTTAAGGCATGGTGCTGTGGCTCTGACCCATGCATTTACTTCTCTAATTAACTCGTCATTAATCTCTTCTTCCATCCCTGACTGTTGGAGACCCATCACTATTATTCCCATCCCAAAATCTAGTTCTACTTTAGCAAAACGCTTTCGCCCCATCGCCTTAACATCTGGTCCTAAACTGACACAGCGTGCTACACGTAAGCGCCTGCTTTCTTCTATGTATCCTCCCGACGACCCTTTTCAGTTTGCCTATAAATCTAACAGGTCCACGTTGGACGTTTTCGCCTCCCTCATCCATCATATTTGTAAATCCTTAAACGCATCAAAGAAATCTGTGCGTTGCGCCTTCCTGGACTATTCGTCGGCATTTGACTCAGTCCCACGGTCTCTTCTACTTCACAAACTGGAAACATTTGTTGTCCCAGCTCTTTATTAGCATGGCTGTCTGATTACTTTACTAACCGAACCCAGTGTACACGAATGGACGGTAAAACATCAAAGCCATTGATTAACAACTCAA
>LUCM01002608.1:0-17366 GCA_008360955.1 Fasciolopsis buskii | reverse complement strand
TTATGGGAACTATTACATTTCCACTCCAAATAAAACATGGTTTGCCAGTCATACCACTGAGGCATGTTTGAAGGCATAATTCTACTATTTTGCGCAGACTGCTTAACTGTGACTGCTTGGTCTTCCTCTGCCGTCGTGTTTCCAAAAACTTCTTTGCAGATGTCTGCTATAAGTCTATATTTTTGTGGAGGATTTATGTTGCCATCAAAAGGACGCGATGAAGGAAGATCCATCAACTTCAAGCATCTTTTGCGTTTATCCCACGAAGATTTTATAGGAATTATAAAGTATTATTAATGATTCGCACCTCTCACGCCGGGGTGAAGAGTTTTCAGCAGCTCCAAAAGCCTGCACCGTACTTAGAAATGAACTAAAGTTTGCATGATAAGTCTGCTATTTCATGTGGTACGTTTAAATATCAAGAACGTGGAAACAACGCCGGGTTCCGATATTAACAACTTTCATAACGCACCAATTCTTCCATAAAACCTCAATTTGACTTCAATTTGGAGAAGACAACTTTGCGTTATTTCGACTTTGTCTAGTTTATTTCTAAATGTAGCAGACCTCCTAGCTTGTTCAGTAGGGACAAATTCATTTTGTTCCGCATAGGTAAATTACGAGCAATCACAAATTAGGTCGTTTTATCAAACAACATCAACCCAAGAACGTTGTATCTCTAATATGACCTTCCATCGAATAAATGAGTTCAGTCAAATTTGAACCAATGAACGATGATCACAAGCATTCGAAATGTTTATAGATTGTAAGCACACACTTGTTCAAGAATCTCTAATGACTTTGATTCCCTCTAAATGATTCCTTGTTTTTTTCTTTTTTGATTAACGCGCCGAATCACTTCCGGTAGTTCTAATAACCGTTTCGCCCAATTTCTTTCTGCTTGATGCGCCTCATTTTAATGGGCGTTCTGATCAGTTAACATATCAGCATCAGTCCCGTATAAAATGATTTCAACACTTAGGCTGCAAGTGGACGCTATAGGCATTTCCAACCCGATTAGGTCATCCTTATAGTGATCAGCGACCCCCATCCGATCCCAGATTAAACACCACGTTTTTCGTGATTTTGTTTTGGAGGCAATAAAGCCTAAGTTTTACGATTAACCAATCCAGGAAGAAGGACTGCAACAAACGGTTCAGTTGCCTGTCAATGGTCTGGGTTGGTATTGCGTGCTAGCTGGGTTTGTCAGTCAAACTGTTTCAAGCAAAACATCACCTAGGCATGGAAGTAATAGTGAGATGAATTGACAATCACTCGTAATGTAATCCGCAGTTCGCTTATCTCAAGCCAAATCGTTTACATAGCATGCACCTCGTTGCATCTAACGAAGTTTCAAAGATAACTTGAAAGTCTGTATCTCCAACTTTGATATTTTCTTATCTCCGTGACAGAACCTCAGACCAACAAACAGCAACCGAACATCGGCAAAGGGGTTCGCTTGCGCTATAATTTCGTGCATTATAGATTTCATGTGGAAAACGGGCTTCCCGAATTACTCCAAATCCTTAGGATTTTACCGAATTTGGAAAAAGACTACAGGTATTCACAAGGTGGTATTAGTCAGGATTGTTTCAAGTTGACCTGCGTTCTTCACGTTTGCACACACGAAACTTTCAGGAAACATTTCATTTCTCACTCAATGCAGACAAGACGGTTACGTTAATGCCACTCGGGAAAGACAGAAAGCAGATATTTTCAGTATTCCAGATAAACACTTGCTTTGGGAGAAATGACGGCAACGAACTCACACAAGGTCGTTAGTCCAAAACGCTTTTCCCAGTTAAGTCTTTACTTTTCCAACATTTCGACTGCAGAACTTGAGGCGTGCGAGAAATTTGGTATTTCAGTTCAGAACGCCACGCTCTCATAATAACGGGATGGAAACGGGCATCCTGGACTCCGTATATGTGAGACCGAAATGCAAATACTATGTCGGATAAAATTAACAGAAAATTCCAGGAGAAACGTTAAGGATCTACCGTAGACAACGTTCGTCCGGGGGATTTTCCTTGGGCCGAGTTATACACCCTAAAGATGATAGGCTTGATTCTGACGAAAAATACCTGTTCACACACCGATGTCAAGTTGCCACCCGTTTTTCTGTCGCTCTAAACATTCCCATGAGCGAAAGGAAAACAAAGGAAAATCTAATTTGTAGGCTGATCTTAATTTGTGAGATAGTAAAGAGTAAATCCTTAAATCGAAAGGATTTGTAAATTAAGTAGTGCATTCGTCCGAATAAAACTCCGGATCAGTAATTTTCAAATTTTGTTTGCTATCATCTGCGTGGTCATTCAACCTCGTGTCAACCGTTCGAAATTAAACAAATTACATTGAAACTCGGGCATAGACCTTTTCCTGGCCTGTATGTCACAATACGTAGCTGAGAACACCCAGGCGATGTCGGAACTTGACATCTCCGTTAGAATTCCGCCCCCCAATATTCAACAAACAGCGAAGTGATCGATTAAACTTTGATGTGATAATAAATGGTGCAAACAAATCACTGCAGTATATACATGCAGAACGTTTCCCCATTCTTTTTGTTCCTTTGCACCATCACAGAAGCAAATGTATACACTGCATTTTGATGCGATTGGTCAACAGTCCCGACTGCAGAACCAAATGACAATGAAGTCTATACGTTGCAAATGAGGGATGTTTGCAAATTTGTTCGGGAAATGCTTCTGTTTATCGTATTGAATTGTTGCTGTTTCCGACTGTTACCAGCGGGGTTCATCAAGCAGGACACCGATCGGGTGCTCTTTCAAATTTATGGTTTCAAAATGCGTCATAATCCGAGAGCAAGCGCTAAAAATAGAGGTGGTATGAGAAGATTGAATAATGCGGCCGAACGTCGGAGGCTATTACTTGTCCAGGTACTATTGCAGAAAGCGAATTTTTACACGAGATTTATGGAATAGAGGTATTAGGCAATAGTGTGGACGCGGAGACTATGGAAACCGAGTCTCACTGGCGCTAATTCCATAAACGAGAAAGCTACGAGATGGTGTAGTGACAGGTGTCTAAATATTATGCAGTAATAGTGCTTAGGCTGTGTTGGAGATCCCGGTTGGATTCTGGTTTACAGCCGCACAGTAGTCTTAGAAATCTCTAGATCTCCCGGCTGACTTGTGACCAGAGCGATTGTTCACGCATAATGCCGTAAGTTTTTGTCCTTACGACACTGAAGTTGATATAATATCATTTGGCCCAGAAATTGGCGTGTTTTAGTGGCGGGAGGAGAAGATTTCCGCAAAGGTGTCGTTCTGCATATATCCTGGGTTCGGCTAACAGAAAGAATCAGCTTGGACCAAACATCCAGCACCGGTTATTTAAGCCTCAATGTATCTGAATGAGTGGGATTTTGGTGTGAAATAATGTAGCGCAACTGAGGGACTGAGGCTCTGAACACAAGTAAGTCCGATCCGCCGAACCTGACGGGGTTACTCACGAAGTGTCTAAGGCGGATAAAAGTTAGTTGTCTGGATCTTGCTGTGCACCTATCACTGCCATCCCATTCAGCCGAATCATCGACGTCTTGTTACCTTGCTACAGACCCGAAAGTTCAGCAGTCGTGAAAAGAGAGGGAGCAGTCCGGCTGGCCAACGGATATTATCAGTAAAGCTACATCACACGGGACATTGGAAAGTAATCAAATGAGTCTACTGCAAATCCGTATATTTTGTTTCTTCTCGGAGCCTGTACAAGCATCATGTTCAAGTTAAGTGTGACAATAACTTTAAAACGGGAAGATATGGAATAAGACTGATAAAGAAGATATTCGAGATATTTCAGAGGGATTGTGTAGGCAATCGCGTGATGATCGCAGCTTTGGTCTCTATTGCACAACAAATTATGGCATGGGTTAATTGATGCACAAAGTGGATCATTAAACCGAAATTTGATAAAATATTGCATGCATTCTAACAGAGTTAGAAACTGTGATTATTCGAGGAAGTTAAGAATCAATAATAAATTGCCCGAGTTTATCCTAATTAAGAGTACCTTTTCAACACTCCGTTGAACAGCTACATTTTCGTGAACATCAATGTGGATGCCTTTTGGCGACCAACTGTTATCATTGTCTGTTAAATTACTAACCTTAGTTAATAGTTTTCGAAAATACAGTATTGCCGAAGAACTTGGCAGTTATTCGACCATTCGTTTAGCTTGTGTAATTTTTCCGGTTGACTAGTAAACAAAATGTTTGGTCTGATTGAATAAAATTATAACCAAATGGCGATTTATGAGATGATATCAAAGCAAACGTCTTCTGGTCTTTCGCACTTTACAGTAACCGACAACTGTGACGTTGGAAATTGGATTGGACTGTAATCACAGGGTCTCATAAGGTCACGTGTGTTAACGAGCCGGGTGACAGCGAATTGCTAAATGCCACCAAAATTGAAAGTAATGAAGGTCGCGACGCCGCGTTCTTACTGGATGCTACAGCTGACACCAAATAGAGTTCGAGGCAATTTCGGATCATCCTTTTTCCAGCTCTTCCCGACGTTACAATGCGGTGTGCCTAAGAACCTTGCGATCGCGCCAGAAATAGCGCAAAAGTCACACATTCAGAGATTGAAATTCAGCTTGTAAAGCCCAAACAATATATGGCCTCACAGGAGTTCAGAAATGCTGCTCGACGGGAATTCGAAGGGACAAGAGCGAGTGAGTATGCCCACAGTTCAACGCCACTGATACCTCATACAGGATTGGTGAATGTTCCCTCAAACCTACTTCGCATATGACATTTACACGTACATAGCTCACAGTTGCCCGTGAGTAGTGTATGAGATTCGTTTCAATGCTTCACCGAGTTACATTCACACGGCCATCGGATGAGGATGACAACTGAACAAATTTAACTCCGTTATTTTGTCTTGTTCAAATATCGATTTGAGTTAGCTGGATAGGTCAGTGTCTTCCCATCAGTGACCCTGTTCCACCTCCTCCAGATCGGAGTCGATTGTTCTCCCATGCTGAGATCGTGTCAGGTTGTGACCAGTCCAGGATCTGTTGCCCAGTTTTCTCGTGGGCTACAGGGACTTGAATGAGTTGTTTGAAAGCCTGCATTGAACGCTGGAAACCGTCTGATTCATTATCGCATTCAAACCCTTCATATCTGAGCAACATACGAGTTCCTGCTAGATCGATGAATGGTAGGCAATTGGACATAAAAATCCGTGACCTTTGTCTATGTCCTCCTCCATAACACTTTTTGCCACGTAGTTTGCCAAAAATCATAACGTCCCGAACATTAGACACAGAATTCACGCGCACTGGCTATCGATGCAACAGCAACTCTCTTTGACACGTGTATATGATCTATGCCCGAGGCGAGCAAGAGAATGGATGAGATTTCAAACATGGTCTAATAGCGTGTTTCGAAGCAGAATATATTCGAGCCAGATTGTTATGAAGTAAAATGATTATGTAACTTCAAATTCAGTGCTCTAGCATAATATATCAGTTTCATGCGTGACATATATTTACTACATGCCATGGGGGTGCTGGCCGTCTTCAACGATTTTCTGGCAGCGTGTGGGATATAGATAGTTGACTTAACCACTATATCTTGCTCGATAAGTATTTTCTATCGTGACGTGTTTAGCACGATTATTGCGTCCAGATTTTGCAACTATCTTTTCATCCTCAAGTATTTTGACTAGTTCTGATCTGGTAAGAATAACAGCATCCTGCATTTGCCATTTGTTTCAGATTTTCCACCGAGGGTCTCTGAGTTATTCGAGTTTTGAACTGCTCACTGATGAAGTTGTGTAATGGATACACTAGGCTAGAAGCACGGGACTTCTTTGAAGAAAGCAATTACTCAATGAGGATATGTGCTTCAAAAATATTCAGTTTCTCCTTTGTCAACATGTGAAGGCGGTGAAGGTGAGGTTTGCGCAATTCGATAGTTCTTGAATCAAAAACAAACAGATGCAGTTCATTCAAGTCGAGGAAAGGTACTTTCAGTTTTCACTGTGATTTTCCTGTTGTATTGATCTCCCGATGAAAATGTCTCACAAGATGACACACTCAGAAATGTCATTGAGTGAGGCATCCGAAAGACAACTGGAAGTTAGACGAGTTGCTGATATGCTTGGTGTTCCTTGTAAGAATGGAATGCTTAAGAAGGCATCTTCAATTCTTGGTTAAACAGCATGATAAAGGGTCACATATATCTGGCTTCAGCGCAGAGACTATGGTGCAGAAAACGAGGGAAAATCATCTTGAAACCCACTCAACCAAAACTGTGGCTACCCTTTTTGACGACACTTTCACCAGACGGACCAAACCAGAACGTACTTTCACTGCCATCAGCGGTGTGTTCACGGATGTCAAATTCACTACCGGATCAAGAAGATAACGCAAATGGGAGATCAAAAGCAAGCCAGAATTCAATACATTGTAGTGCTGATTATGTCACCTCCTCTGCGAAGAAACGTTTGATCCGTGGTGCTCATGTGGATTACACCGTGCCGTTAGAACAGGAGCCTCATGATTTCGACCCTTCTAAACTCCAACCAACCTCCCAATTCCGTACCCCTACATTGGCTCTAGCCCCTTTTCTGAGCATGAAATGCACCATTGTTTCATAAATAAAGGGAGTAAAAAAATGAAAATCTCTAACTGTTCAGCTTAGAATCATCCTGCTGATTCTGAGCTTTGAGAGAACATCGTCTTCTAAATTTATATATATATATAGTCAACAATATGTACATGAACAAACATAAACCCCAAGAAGCATACTACCGGTTCTGTAGTCATCGCCGCTCATCAGGAAGGCACACCCTTAATTCTCCACTGCCAATCCAGAAACCGATGTTATGTTTCCCTGATTAATCATGTGCATACCTATGATTAAATGCGTACCCCTTCGTTTTTCCAGCCCTGCCGTCCTATAGGCTGGCAGTGCAAAACCGATATAGAACAACCGTTGATCACGCATGCACCATGATATGTTTTCTATTCCCATACGCCCTTGTCACACAAATGATATTCTAATGACATTATGGACATGTCCACTGTGTAGTGTGCATGTGAATAGTTGAGGATTTTAAGAAACATACAACTTGTCTGACAGCTATTTCCGCTTATCAGGTATGCAAATTTGGTACTGCTATCAATTCTTCAATCAGAAATTATGTTGTAACCTGAATCAGCATTTTATGGGAGGGCTCTGAATGGATCTGGAGTGCAGGTACGAACCACAGTTGTGACGTGACATGCGTTCACACTCCTGTAGTCCAAATAAGATTCTGCGGGTAACAGGTAGTATATGTATTAGTCTAAAAGATGAGTTGACCGTTTTTACTACCTGATCAGCGAAAATAATTATAAAAGCGATTGGGTCCTCCCGAGGAGCTACCTAATCGTGTAGGAACTAATCATCAAAACTAAAAAACTGCACTTCAGCCGCCTTCACTCTACAGGGTAGCATCTTTATTGGGAATTTTTGAGAACAGGCTCTCAGGTTGAGTTTTGTGGGATAGATTATTTCCCGATAATCTGACGCCATAAACCGAGGTGAGACAGAAGACCGTTAAAATGTTTTGAAATGATCAGCAAATACCTGCAAGCGCAATTATTTCCTTTCCGGTCCGAATAGGATAAATTCCCTGCAAATGATACACACATGAATACTTACTTTCGAGTGACGACGCTATCCATGAAGATAGTCACAGATCGACTTCTCTGGTATCGCTATTCCCGTTTACTCCGTCATGCTCATAGCTCCTCATCGTCTCGATCAATTGCGGGCGTGAAGAAGAAATGAGATTTGCCTTGGAATTCGTGCTCGCCGACTTAATATATCCAGTTAGATCAAAGAACTTGTTATTCTGTTATCCCAAAAATAGTGACTAGTTCTAAATGACATTAATTTATTTGCTTCATTTTGTTCGTTTTATACGACGGCAAATTTTGTTTGCCACATGGTATTTGCTTGAACTTTCGATTATATCAATAATGCACACTTGTATGACACCAAAAATTGGATGCAGAGAAATAAAGTAGGAGTACCAAATTCATGGTTGTTTTGCTCGCCGCAAGCTTTTGGTGCTTCTTTCAAGTGAACGAAATTCATTTTCTTTCTCGACGAAAATAAAATAAGTGCCTAATCAACCAAGCGTTGTTTAATTTAGTCTATTTAACTGGGGTGAAACAGCGTCTAATCTGTGCAGCTTTTACATATGCAGTCAGCTGAAGGATATCGAGAGGAAGTTATTTTTAACAGCTGTGAATGCAAACCTCCAACAGGTCACGTTTCCTATTAAAACTATGCGTGAACCTGAGCGAACACATGTTGTGCTACATGTGATCGATGGATAAGGCACAAACATGTTACTCTGAGCTTCTCTAACATAGCGGACTGCGTTTCTGACGCGCTATGATTTGGTCCATGCATGACTTCCCCTGACGAACTGAACGCCTCGCTAGCACGAAATAAACCGATAAGGGAGTGGTACTCGGTTAATTATGCCAGATTCCGGTGTAAACTCACGCCCTAGCTATAATTTAAAAACAATTTTCCGAGTCTGAAGGTGACGCCCATTGGGATTAGCCATTCAGTTTTCTGTGCAAATTGATGACGATACGAAAAAGGTCATCGTCTTATCTCCGGTTTCGTCATACTTGAGAAATTTATTTAGCTGAACTAAGTAGAACTGTTTCATTGCTGCTGATCCCTTTCTTCGTTAGTTTCTTTCTACGCCTGATGTCCTAGAGAAACCATGTCAATTATAAAATTCAACTGATTATTTCATACCGAACTTTATCCTCTGTCGGAGTGGCTTGCTTTTGCCAAATCTTTCGCGCATCGGTGAATATGTCTTGTTGGTCTTTCTGGAGTACTTGGCGCCTTTGGCTATGCCTGGATCTAAGACTGCGCTGATCACGGTTTGTTGTACTTGATAAAGTCCCCTGTATTGTTACTCGTTCTTCTCCTTCGGATTCAACCATTTTTGTAGTCGTCTGGTACCGCATCCAAGCAATGAAGCCCTGGAAATTTAAAGATTATTATAACTTCTTATATTTCTCCCTTTAGTGATTGTTTAGTTTCGCAACTCAAAAGATGAAATTTAACAACAGCTTCAAAAAGGCTACATTGCGCATTTATGGAGAGGTCAAGTAAATAAATTCATATATAGATGTAAGCAACGGTCTCTGTAACACGCTGACTTGACCCTGTGCAAGCCACGAAACAACTAACAGGCAAGCAAATGAGTGAATGAACGTGACCCAGTAGACAAACTAAACTTAGGTCTTTTGTACCATAAAGACAAGTAATCAGAAACAACCATAGCATGTATAGGTTTCTGCACACGTCCAGTAACATTCAGGACCGCTATTTTAATGACAGATAACTACTCATGAAATTAACAGTATATTCCATAATGAAATGAAATCATTTACAGAACGTTTCGTTTCTTGTAAGTGATGATGCAAAAGTGGATATGCTGACTGATAAGTCATTGCGAAATCCCGTATGCGGCCAACATTGCTTTACTCTCAGAATTCCCTGATAAATGTTCACTCAAGTGATTCCGTCATATTTGAACTGGCACTTTAAAAACTATACATACGGTGTTGCATATGAACATTTTATAAAAATTTAGTCGTAAACCCGACCTCTGGATTGCTTAGGCGAGTATTTTAACCAGAATGGAAGTCATTGGAGTTTTTCTGCTGTGAATAAAGATGAGTTTCTCATTATGACTGTTTTGCTTCAGTACTCCCTGTATGACACTCTATTCCTTTTAGAATGATTTTATTGAATAGGTGTACCCGACTCGGAGTAGGAGAGTTTTTGTCAGGCCTGGCTGATTTACCACCGCAGCAAGACTTCAAAACTTCTGACAATGAATACTTCTTGCACATTCCTTCTTATATTCCACCTAATCTCATGTTTCATTCCAGCCCTGGTTTAAAAATCCTAGTGAGAAAGCTTCGGCCCTAAACAGATTCATGCAGAATCCTTAACATATTCGAATCCCTGAGATCCGATGTCACATGGAGAATTCTTCCGGGCGTAACAGCAAATCATTCCGTCAGCCCTCTGACGCAAAACGTTATTAGTTGTCGCATCATAGACATCATGCTTAAAGTATTAAGTATATTTTGAATAAGAAGGAAATCCGGAGAAATAAATGGTCATCGATTTTGGGCACGATTTGGAAACTGATAGACACGAGTGGCCTATGTCTTCCATCCGCAGCAAGTAGGATGTGGTAAGGGATGCTGGTAATTTTTGTATTTAAAACTCTTAAGTAGTTGACTAATACGGACTCCGTAATAAGAGTTCTTATCGAAAAGATCACGAAAGGCTGTTGTGTGGACGAAACATGACCTTCAGCAGTCTTTACCTCATCTCAAATTCAACAGGGTTTTGGTACACGACCGTACCAGTCACAGCATTAGGAAAAAGCCACCGTCAGCCGACGGAGAAAAGTGCTTGTGGATGCGGGAAAAATTTCGCAAAAAATATTGAACTAGTATTTTCAAAGATTTTGAATATTGGTGCGCCTTGCAATTCAGGTTAGGAAATTCCAAAGTGCTGTGAGTGCTGAGCCTAGAGTTTAGATCGCAAGCGTTTCATCACCAGCCGAGGTGACATCATCAAGGCCTAGGGAATGACCTCCCGGTTTGGTTGTATTTATAGTAAGGGTACGCCAAACTTGACCTTGAACTAGCAACCCCACTAATTTTAGGAATACTGCCAGTTTCAGCAAGGTTACTAATTTCACCAGTGTTATTAATCTTGGGAATGTTACTAGTTCCAATAATGTATTTAAGAGATGCTCTTTAACTGAAAAGGTGCTAGATACTGTGATCTTAAGATGGCTCCGGTTCTTTCAAGCTCCAAACATTTAACACCAACCAATTCATTTAAATCTTGCCCTTCAGTATAGTGTAGATTTAGTCTAGTTCATTAGGACTGTTGATAAAATTTGTCAACAACTGCTAAGCTTACAGAAAATCTATTGAATATCTTGTTTTCATTCGGTCCGCAAGCTAAAACGCATCCGGACTGAATGAATATCCTTTCTGATCCTGAATGGATAGTAGTGAAAGATGATCATATCTCTTTGCGGCAATTTTGTTTATGCAGTCGTGTGCCAAGTTTTTTGCTTTGACCGATGCAGCATTTTTGACAGTTCTCAAATTTACCCTGTAGTGGATATTTATTCTGTTGGCCGTTTTGAGTTTTACTTTCGGAATCGAGTTTTTTCTCATGAGTTTTTCTCAGTATTTTGGTACGTTTATGAGCGACTGTGATACCTTATGATTCAAGCAATCCTGCAGTCATTTCAGATATATTTTTTGGGGGGAGCGCCGTTTCCTTATTGGGTTTTGCTTTTTCCTTTTTCACAATGTTTAGCCGATTTATTGTTTTTAAAGTTTCTTGGGTACCCGCTTCGTTGAAACATCTTGAGAAGCTAATTTTCTCCCATATTTTACACTTTTGTTGTGCGGCAATATTTTTGCTCGGTTGAACAGTCTCTCCACGCAAGATATTTTGTAAACTATGAGGTAGTTGCTGCAGAAGCTTTGTATCTGGTCCGCGTGTATAAGTTTGCGATAAACCGATGCCAAGGGCTTTCGAGAAGACATGCTTTGACTCATGTAGAATCCACAGATTCATCACTACTCACCGTGAGATTTCAGAGTTTCTTATCTAGTGCTAATTCTTTCTTATAAAGGCAGTTACCAGAAAATTGGGCTCCACAAACCGCCATTTATTTGAACAAGTGTTTTAGCTCTTCTACCACATTTTTCTACCAATTTATGTCATTTCCGACACTGATAATTACGATGGCAAACACTGCGCACCCACTGGGTTTGCTATCTAACATGTCCCTGGGATGTTGGCAAGTGATCTATGGTGTACAAACGTATCCAAGAAGTAACGACTCGGAAATTCGTCAAAGAGGAATAACGGTTATCCGGTTGAAAATGGACCGCTCATCCTAATTGACTGGCCAAGTTCAGGATATGGAGTTCTCAGTTTGCATGTTCTCACTCTTGCTTCCTGATCATACCACTTTGCTCACTGTCCGCTAGTAGCCAATGAAATGACTCGATCTTACTCTGGTCTCGCGTTTCGCACTCGCTCGCTGTCTGGCAGGATTGGGCTGCATCTACACCCGTGCGTTGATCATGATTTGTCCGACACGGTCCAGTGTCGCGCAACCACCGATAATCAAGGAACCAACTTCATCAGACTCAGGCGCAAAAGCTAATGGCGCTTAGCCATTTCGAGGTCTAGCAGCAGTGGGCGGCTTGCCATTTTCTCCAAGTTATTTCATTTTCTCAATTTTTTCGGCTCAATTTGAGGATTATGATCATGCAATTGACTCCATCCTTTACCGTGATCCTCCCCAACGGCTGCTACTTCCGATTAAGGCCCCAGAAGCAGAGCAGTCAGCATCGTCAGAACTCAAGGTGCAAAAGGAAATACAGAGGTTTGTTGCTTGCAAGTTTCACATCATGCAATACTCGTTAGTGGGCGGCAAACCCAGCTTTGCGGAATTTTCAGTGCGATCTACCCACCACACAGGTCAGCATCTTCGTACATCAAACCATTGCAAAGCTATTCGTACCTCATCCGGTCTCGGCGGTTTGTGAATTTGCAACCTATCCTTTTACTGTTTCCTGTCTAATTAAGTTCAGGATAGCTGCGAGGAAGTCGGCTTGAAACTGGCTTTTTCTGCACAGAACCTAATCTCTAACATGTGATTTAGTCAAGGCAACCACGTTGACTGGTCACTCACTTTGTAATAGGTTGGTTACCGCCGAATAATTTTTTCTTCATTCAGCTTTTGGACCAAGCGTGGTTTTAATCGGGAAACCAAGTAATTTCAACAGAACCAAAATAGGTCTTATTAGTTCAGAATAATGACTACATCGAAGTTAGGAACACGTTCCTCTCGATGAGCAAATATACATCTTCGGGCTGTCTTACTTCACTTCAGCTTATGTCTTGTCATTTTGTTTAGGCTGTCTTCGTAAAAGTGCTAACGTTCGAATCACGGTTGGCGCTAGTGACACCATGACAGATTTTTCTATCTTCTCAGCCTCAATGGGCCTGTTTTTGGTGGCTTTGGAAATCAGTTATTCCGAGCTGATATCTAAAACCCCCAGATACCTTTAAATGACTTAGATGCTTCCTATGCCATCTCCTAGCTCAGAGTCATAGTAAAGTTACAACCAATCTCGTCGTTATCCTCGATTGTATGGTGCAATCCTGGAAAGGTTTTTCTGATTAATGTAATTTTATGAACGCAGTGAACCACAGATTCGACCAGACCGCGAAACGGTCGGAATGGGCAGAGAATTTACACCAACTTCGTAGGAACGATGCGACAGGAAGGCTTAAAGACGGGGATCCATTTAGATAGGCTATGGCAATTTCAGCAGTAAATGCAGGCAACTACCACTAACCCGGCAAAAAGTAAGATGGGTAAAACCAAAGAAGAAACGAAATAGAGTGTTAAGTCTAAGTGAAATCAGGGGGGAGGAATACACAGCGCAATATGAGCAATTTTGCTGTAATTGTATGCTTGGACGTTAAATTCAGTGTCCCTGTTTGGTTAAAATGTGAAGTGACTTCAAACTTTATGCAGTTATCTGTCGTGGACTCTAATAAAGCCAAAATGAAATGGCAAGTGATTAGGGACCTTCGCCACGTAATAACTTGCCAACGATGTGAGTTCGAAAAGAATCAGAGCCAGCTAAAAAAACAGTCACTTACTCGACCCAAAATCACAGACTGTCTGTGTGAGAGAACAGTATTGCCTTTGGCTTTTGCGCCTTGAGTCTGATGAAGTTGGTTCCTTGATTATCGGTGGTTGCGCGACACTGGACCGTGTCGGACAAATCATGATCAACGCACGGGTGTAGATGCAGCCCAATCCTGCCAGACAGCGAGCGAGTGCGAAACGCGAGACCAGAGTAAGATCGAGTCATTTCATTGGCTACTAGCGGACAGTGAGCAAAGTGGTATGATCAGGAAGCAAGAGTGAGAATATGCAAACTGAGAACTCCATATCCTGAACTTGGTCAACCAATTAGTGTCAGCGATCCGGTTTCAACAAAGGCGTCGTAAACTCTTTAAAAGCGAAATTCATCGAACGCGATGGGCCACTGGGAGCGCAACCCGGACAAGTTATCTTGGGGTGACAGTCGCGCCAGAGCAATAATGCAATAAATGTATCCTATAAATCTATCACCATTTACTTCGCGAATGTCAGCCTCAGTTTGCCGATGGATTTCGGTTGTTTTTACTTAAGATGTCAGGAACGGACGATAAATATATAGAGGTAGGATCCGCATTCTGAGGGAGAGATTTCGAGAGATAACCGAAACGTACTTCTCGCAAGTGGACCTATCCTCTTTCGAACTGTTCCACCGAGGAATATCCATGTTTTTCGAAACTGTACATTCGAGTAATCAATAATTCTCCGACTTTTTATCTGGTTTCGTAAGAATTATTGCTAAGTATAATATCTGCATCTGCCCAAGTGGCACTGAAACTGACGGCGACGGATTCTGAATCAAAGTAAAAATTATGAGGTCATCCCAATTGGCTTTAAAGACTCGAAAAACCACTATTTTGCAGACGACTTCGTCGAGTAACAGATACCGCAAAATGGCCATTCACGTGGGCCGCTCTATCTGATATCTTCTTCATCATACTAACAGTAAAATAAAAGATTACGCAGAATCTAATTAGATTTCGCAATAGATCAAACCATTCTATCACGTGTGGTTGTTTTATTATCGACGAGCTTAACATTCTGTTGAAATGCCGAAATCGCCAAAAGCTGAAAATCATGGTCTATATTAAAAGTTTCGACAGCTGCACGGGATCGTCTTGGTAATGAAACGCTCCGTTTAAAGGGATCAAGAGGAGATTCGTGTAACTAAAAATTATAACGCTGCCAAATTCCACAATTTTAACAATTTAAAGCTGCAATGTCAATCCAAACAATTGTTTCAACCTAGGTTCTTAGAATGGCGACGAATACCGGAGTAAGTAATTGTAAATAGCTATCCAAGCCAACCATTTCCGAGGATACTGTCTCCTCCGGTTATTTAAAGACTGCGTGGAGGTGCCTTGAAGAAATCAATTACTTCTTTGGTTCTTGAAATATGGAGCAAGGAAAATGTTCCGTTGTCATTGGGAGAGTCACTGATCGTAACCATCTACCACAAGGCAGCACGCAGTGACTGCAAGTGTCGGTTTAGTTCCGATAGTTACTAAAGATTAATCTCTCATAATACTCTGCTGCTGGCGCTTGTTCTTGGGAGTAATGTTCGCGAACAGCAGGTCGAAATTCGCCAAAGCAGACTTTGGATAGATCAGGTTTTTATCCTGGGCAATTTATTTGAAACGCAGCACACACGTACACACTGTCACCCGAGCCTTTAGAATCAGTCGCCTGAAAAACGCTATTCAATGATGCTCACCAGAAGGGTATACCAGTGAAGTTTTGAAATTTGTGTAACTATCGGAATCGAATGCATATGGGTACGTGTTGAACTTTCAAGATAATTCGAAACCACCAAAAGCGCCCTAACGATCCACTCTTGTTTAACTTCGCCATGAATGAGGTAGTTGCATGCACATTAGAAGGTCCTCACGAGGCATGCGCCGAACTGTCAAATGGCAAAAACCGTGACCTAGATCTGTTTTTCTTTTTGCTCCCCTTATTATTGAAATAACATTGTACATCAGTTTTCAAAAAGGCGGCCATGGCCGGCAGAGGGCTGTCAAGTGGGGGAGTTGAAGAGGTTGAAACTATTTTGAGCGGACAGTCCAGGCTACGTAAACGACCAATGAACACTGCATTCGCAGCCCGACGCGTGTTGCGACAGTCGCTTTCCATTTCATTTAGGCTGTTCTCGATTGCGTTTTGGACATTTATTAGGTTTCGCATGTGTTTGTTTGTGTAGATTCATTGCACTCATTGGCTACGCAGATTTGCCTCATTAATCCTGAAATTCTGCGTTGATCGTGGTTCACGTTGTTGGTTTTGTGAGCTTCTAAGCGTCAAGCTCAGCGCTCATAATCTCATAAAAGTGATAAGTCTACATTTCATGAATTTAATAAGCCATTCGAGTTTAATTCGTAGCCCGCAATTCATTCTTGCTCTTCGTTTTGTTGTCTTAGTTTTGGCTAGTTTATCAGTTATGGCATTAAAGATAGAGCCGTTATCCAGAGAGACAGATGAGTAAACCATTGTCAGACAGTGAGTTTGAACACAACAGCAACTAGCATATATTCCGGGATGAATGCACTTTGCAAACTGATGACGAGATAAAAAGATAAACATCAACGACGAAATGATTGCTTCGTAACTCATATACCCCGGCCATATCGAAATCATGCGCGAACCTAGCTAAGGATGAAAATTGAACTTAATCTACACTAATTATCCTGTTCGGTTTCACCAACGAATATGAGGAAATAGAGTTTATATCACACTTCATATCCAAAGGACAAATCCCATGGTCGAGGAAACACTTTTCATGCTCGAATTCTGCACTCGAATTTAAGCTTTTTCACCGTCCGATGTTGTTCCCGTCCAGTTGGGTAGCCAGGGAAAATGTCGAATGGGACGGTTCGCCGGGCATCTAAGTTCCCATACGCGCATACTGCTTCCGGTCTGTCTCGAGTACCGTTTATCACAGATTCTATCTGCTGTGTTCTTTGGTCTTCAGCAGAATCGTTCGGTAACGTATTCTGGCTTATGAGATACGTCACTTCCAAGAAAGCTTCAGTAGTCTGGTTGATGTTTAGCAGATATTTTCGACGAATGGCATGACAGTTCGTGTTTTAGTTAGTTCGGCGGCCGACTCCCGTTATTGATTTGCCGATGCTACGGTTGATGAAGCTTCATGTTGGACCCTTCCACACAAATAGTTAACCCAAATAAGTTTCTCTTCGTTTTCCCTGCTCCTCGATGTTGCAATGGAGTTGTACACTTTAACCGCCACTTGAAGCAGTTTCAGTTGAAACATTATGAGTTTTTTGAAATTGTGGAACTTGGTCTGTATACGTAGTTTTGGAAACTGAATATTTCCAACATGCCTTTAGAAATAGCACGCTGTTGTTTTCCTCTGCCTCCTAGTGAATTTGACATCCGTGAACACACCGCTGATGGCAGTGAAAGTACGTTCTGGTTTGGTCCGTCTGGTGAAAGTGTCGTCAAAAAGGGTAGCCACAGTTTTGGTTGAGTGGGTTTCAAGATGATTTTCCCTCGTTTTCTGCACCATAGTCTCTGCGCTGAAGCCAGATATATGTGACCCTTTTAGGGACCTATTACTTTCAT
>LUCM01002605.1:228060-272524 GCA_008360955.1 Fasciolopsis buskii | reverse complement strand
TATGAGCGGGCCACGCGTTAAAACATGCATGAAGCATGATTACATATGTCGGCATTGTGTTATAGGCCAAAAGGGGCAGTGTATAAATTTGTTATAATAGTACTGGTATGACGAGAAAACCTGGGATGGCAGTGTGTCCATTTGGTGAGTAGGTATATAAACTTCAGATTTGCCGGACCAAGGGGATATTCTCTTCTGCCCATGAATTCTTACGCTCTCTATCGATGCGAGTTAATCAGCCAAATCCGTGGTCAGTCACGATTCTTGTATGCTGACGAAACACGGTTGAACATGGATCGGTGATTGGAGTGTGAGCGGCAAGCCCAAAAGTTTTGCAAACAGATAGCTGATGCTGGCACTTAACAGTGCCGGAATGGACAACTTGGTTGGAAGGGCAAATTTAAGAGCTGCCTGCAAGCCACCATGGGTGCGGCCTTTAGTTGGATAGGAGGATTTTCGAGCTGCAGCAATGCGTGATTCCAGTGCAAATTAAGAATGTGTGGTATTTAAATAACAATAATCCCGATCACTTGCAGCAGCGAAATATGCGACGAAAACGGCAAAATAACAATGACAGAATTGTAACATAGCCAGTCAAAAGGCGCGCATGTTCACTAATAGAAATTCCAGACCAGCCAGGCTCACTAATATTGTACGCAAGGTGATGACGAAGTTATTAGAAGGACAACTGACAACACACAGCACAACATTGCAAGCTCTGAAGAGCTCAGCACGGATTCATGAACGGCGGATCTTGCCTCACTAATATCTTGCGCTTCCTGGATGACGTCCCTCGAAAGATGTATGACAGTAAAGAGGCTGAAGAACGATATTTTAGCTTCGACAATGCGTTTGATTCAGTGAATCACCGTGCTGTTATCACGGAGAATTCATTTGCTATCTGACTGTAGGCATATCAGGGGATGAAGGCCTTCCATACAAGGAGTAATTTTACTCCAAAATAAGAGAACAGATGTCCAGCAAAGCCTGACGCTAGGAGCGGCGTCACGCAAGAGTTGGTTTTAGGGTCCGCCAAGTCCATGTACTGTATCAACAGTCAATTATGGGACTTAAAACCATCAGCCTCTTTTCTTCCCTGACGATGTCATGATGAAAGAGGAGACCGCAGAACGGACAGAAAGATTGTTCTCTATATGGTAGCCAATCGGACGTGCTCCTATAGGTGAGCAACACTTAACTGTCGCAAATAACCTCCGAAATCCTAACGGCATATCACGCGAATGGACCGTTTACTATGCACGCGTTTAACAAGGAGGAGGATTGGGAATGATCGTCACGTCAGAAGACCAGTGTTCCCAGGAAGTCCAAAAAAGCCAGGACTAACTGCTCAGATCACAGCCATGGCCGTTCAGCTGCGAGTTGGTGTTCGCATCACTGTAAAATGCTCTAGTAAGTTCACACTTGGAAAATTTTGTACATAGATGGTCTCCCATTTACAGAAGAAAAGACGCTTGCCATGAGCAGTTGCAGTAATTGTTCACACAAACAGGAAAATTGAAGGATTTAAAGTGTGCGATGAACGACTCTGTGCCTCAAGACAGGATGAGACACAGGTTCGCCCTAATTAATAACTTTGAGTGCGCGAACGGCTCGGGCAGCAACTGAAGGTAATGACATAAAGTTGTATGACCAGCTGTCCTAACGCGAATTTCGTTCATTGTTTGCCTGCCCTTTACATGTGCTACTACCTGTGCATTGCTCTTTCTCGGCTCCGTGCGACTGCAACACTGGCAACCCTGAATTTTGACCGGTACAAGGAGAAGACAGTCGGAAGCCATGGCAACTTGAGTATATTTTGGCGGGAGTTTGCGCACCTAACGTGCTTGCGCAGCGCACAGATAGCGACACTACTTGGCGGTCAACGTTTGTTTAAACAAGCTACCCAGAAGAACAAATCCATGTTCCGGTACAAAGCTTTGGTAAACATTCAGTTGTTCGTTCTACCATGCTTGGGTTAGTTTGCGGAAATTTGGCACCATGTTATCCTTTGGTGTAAGTTTAAAATGAGAACCACTGAATGTTGTCCGAAATTGGTGGATGCCCAAACGGAGTACATACAACAGAAATGCACGAATGGCGCGCGCCAAGGCTTGCCCGGTGAACTGAACTTAACCACAAGGAACGCGGAAAGACTATCTGTGACAAACAATCTCGTCATGCGAACACGATTCTCGGGTGAAAGTTGTTACAGTGCGCGAAAACGCAGCTCAGATGTTTGTTTATCGACACCGGTCGGGGAACCTACGGACTACTCCCACGTTCGACATTTTTGATTTCAAGGTCGAATAATAATGACGATGGACCGCGAAGAGGTCCACGTTTCGTCAGGGGACGTGGTTAATAACTTTGCAAGAAAAGGAGCTCTGCGCCAGAAGAACGTTACAGAAGTCAATGGGCATAAGTTCGTGGCCAAATTTTTTAAGCAGTTCACATTTTGCGGTCACTGCAAGGATTTCATCTGGTAAGAATTCTATAACTTATTATATAAACCACAGGGGACTTGGAAAACAAGGCGTTCAGTGCAAAGTGTGCTGTTTTGCTGTTCACAAAAGATGCTATCAGCTTGTGGCTTTTAAGTGCCCGGGAGCGGATCTCGGTCCCCAAGGCGATGTAATTTCTCCATAGTATTTTATGATTTATTTACATGCAAATTTCAGTTCAAGCGGTGTCATAAATTTGTCGTCCATACTTTTTCAAGTCCCACATTTTGTGATCACTGCGGATCTCTTTTATACGGCTTGGTCCAACAGGGTTTGAAATGCCAAAGTAGTAAAATATCTGATTATTCACCGCCGACTTTTAATCACCAGGTTGTGATATGAACGTTCATAAAAGATGCGAAACTAATGTACCCCGCCTGTGCGGAGTAGATCACACAGAACGGCGTGGAAGAATCTATCTCAAAATTACATACCATGCTTCTGCCGTACATGTTGAAGGCAAGTACAAATACCGATTTTTTAATCCTAAGTTGACGATAGTGAAGTTGCTTATTCTTCTGTTGCACGCAAAACCGCGTTGATTTTCCTCTGGAACTCTCAGTAAACTGAAAGACAAACTAAATCTGTTCTCGTTTGTTGCCCCGGTTGCTCGAAACTGGTCTAAATCATCAGTAGAGGTTGTTTCATTGCCATTTTAAAGGCATACAATGTAGCTTGAGTTAATGTTTGTAGATTTGTAAGGGTAACTTTTCAGATTTCATTTACTTAATAAGTGTAATCTGATATAGGAACAGACTTTAGACACATACTGCTCAGATTTACAAGGGTTAATTATCTGTATCCGGTTGGTGGGACTTTGCTAGAACGTTTATTCAATTTGTTACATGATAGTGGTGACCATTAAGCCAACTATCCATTTTATTATAGCAGAGGACATGGCACTTTTGTTTGTGCTCCTCAACTGTGGCTTAGAATAATCCAAACCATTGCGATGATTTGATCTTTGAAGAACATTGAAATGGATAACATTCGTAGCCAAAAATTGGAAGCGGATAACTGTTACCATGTTTCCATGCAAAGCATAGTTTATTGCTCTGCCACCCAGACAAAACAACTGATGAAAGCCAGCCGTTTTCAAATTATAATGGCTTTGAATTCCCGCAGGTTATCGGAAAGTTATGTGCATATTTAGTTTGATAGAAGAACGACGTGGTAGGCATTTTAATTTCTGTTGAGAGCCGGCAGCTGGCCAAAATATTGGCCCAGTGTGGTGGACGTCTTATTTTAAAAATCAGTTGCTCAGGTATGTTATGTTCAGAAAAGAGCGCTGTCAAAGCACTTTGGTTATGGACTGCTTGATGTACCTATACCATAAAATACCGTTTAGTCTACTTTGCAAAATGTTAGCCGAAATAATCAAATATTTCCAATGCAGTTAATTTTTCTGTATTCAGGTGAATCTAAACAAACTACCGCATGGCTCATTGTGTTTTAATGAGGTATTATGTCTCTGGTATCTGCTTTGATACCACCTGTTCATTTTGATTTTTTAATCTTTCAAATGACAGTAAAGGAAGCAAAAAATTTGATTCCCATGGATCCAAGCGGTTCTTCAGATCCATATGTAAAAATGAAACTAGGCCCAGTAGACAATTCTAACAGAAAATACAAGACAAAAACGGTCAGGTCAAGCTTGAATCCTGTCTGGGACGAATCATTCAAGATGTGAGTTTCTAAACGATGGGTTTTTAGCCAGTTTCATTCTCTTCTCTATAAGTAAATGGGAGTATAATTTGATTTACAGTTACCGATGGTAATGTTTTTTGTCCCTATGAATTCCCATCTGTTTTTTTAGACTTGAGATTTGTAACATGACTATCTTTTATCTGGAATGTATAACCAATTTCATCAGTAGATATTCACCTACCTTTGTACTTTGAAAATCTGCACCTTGAGAGTTTAGCTTAGGTTTCATTTCTCCCTTGATTATAGTAAGTATAAGTTTGCGACCAACCGGGTCCTTGCAATACACATATCCTCGTTCGAACTCAGACGCATATCCTAATGATTAACCCATGCAGACTTGAAGAATGAATTACAAAAATGAAAGTATAAAGCGATTGTGAAGTATAAAACAAAAATAAGGAACAAAAACCAAACCAAAATGAAAATCAACTGTTACCGTTTAATTGGCCGTTGTTGTGCACTTTAGTTGTAATTTAGTTTTCAAAGTTCAAAGCCTTTTTGGGCGTCATTCGTTTTGTTGAATTAGGCGAGCAAGAGCATGTTTCAGCCGGGTAGCGATTTTGCAACTAAACCTGTAAATGGGGCCTCAGAAGGTCTGAAGGTCTGAAGGAATTTTCAGGTGGGAACGCAACAAATTCTGTTTTTTAATGTTCTGTGTGGTTTCTATTTGTGCTTTTGGATAACAAACAGTTGAAGCTTGTCAGTACTTTATCAAGTAAGTCATTTTGTTGATCTTTAATCTTGATTAAAGGCAAGTGAATCCCGTCGAATGCTCTAGTGAATATTGCCTATCTCTCTACCTATATTCGAAGCACAAGTCTCTTTTGAACTTTAAACCAGTAGGACAAATACGATAATAATAACATTATTAATATATTTCCCAAGGACGACCATTCATTGATATCTAATAATAAGTCGTCAGCTCGCTAAGTGGAATGCACTTCCCTTACGAGTGTCCAAACTGTGGTGCACATGACTGATTGTTCTTTTAGTTGTGTAAGTTTTGTTCAAGAGGATGATTGGGCCTCCTCTAATTACATCTGGAGATCGTAAATTGAATGAGCTGTAGAACAATTCAAAACAAAAAGAAATGCAGCAAGCATCTTAAGAAATTTCAATCATAGTTGTATACTGTTGTCATGTAACGGATACGGATCGTGCACATACAGTAATTTGAAGGCTGCTGAAAACAAATTACCAAATTTTACGAAAATGCATTCGTCTATCAATTAGATCTTAAACCGTTGTAAGAAGGGCATGATTTGATTTTTGTTATTATGATGTCGTTCTGTAGCGGCATATTTCGGTTATCTTTGTTCTCAGTAGCATCTGGGTCAAAAGAGAGTAAAATGCATATTTAAAAGTTGACCAACCATTGAAGAAGATAACAGTATAAATGATTTCTCGTGGTTGGTGTAAACCTAGATCCCTGTGTACTCCTTAAACACAATAACTGTATCATACGGGTATATATATTTGTGCTAATTTATGAGTCACCCGAAGTACAGTTGTACCGGCGGGGATTTTTCTTGAAAATCGGTGACTACGGATCGTGGACAATCCCGTTACTTGATATGAGGCAGTTATACTTTAAGGGGACTCGTGGTCAAGGCCAAACGGAAAAGAACAATACAGGGAAAGGTGAAAAGTAATACCGGCACTGCATGCGGTTAGGCACGCATTATTAGACGCTTGCTTACTTTATTCCCGGTTCGGAGACTCTCTTTTGCAATTCATCTGTGAGCAGTACACATCTTTGTTGCCCAGACAAAATAAGAGGACAGGTTAATTTACTCCTAGTCTTTGATCGGAAGTTTAACGCAGAGGAAAGTAAAATGATCTGACAGTATTTCTGCCTTTTTAAGAAAAACTCTGTTATTCTGGGTATTTAGCCTTTTACTGAATAACAAAGCCTAAGCAACGAAGACATCGTTGCAAAGCATTCGTACATCAGTATAGGCCCATATATTTTGGGGTTGTGCGAACCCACACTGGAACAATTTTTTGGGCGATTCCAGGCCAACAATTGGTTGTTGGACAACATTTACCTTGCCTCGTTTCTGTCTGGGCGAATGAAACTTCCCTGTGAACGTAATATATGAGGTGTTCCCACTGCTTAAGGTGTAGAACGTCCGATCATTTCGGACTGTTTCTAAGTAAGTTGAATGGTTTTGTTCGCCATGATGTTTTAATTACACTACAGTCTGACTCACCCAACTGCTAGCCACTATGATTCCCGACATTTTGCTTTTTGTCAGTGTTATGTGTTTCAGTGCCAGTTTCCTTTTGGCTTCATAATGTAGTACATGAGTTCTAGCAAAGCAGTCTGTATCTATGATTAAAGTTTCCAAATGGTTTATAAAATGATAGATTTTTTGGATTAAGATAGATTACTTGCCTATCACTTTTGATTTTTCAGCTAAAATCTTGATCTGAGGCCTGCCGGTTTGCGAACTTTTGGGCTATAATATAAAAATGGAGATGCAAAACGTGAAAGCTCCAATATACATTCCTTTAAAGACACTTAATTTACGAAGGAATCCATAAATTGCTTAATCCACTCTCCATACCTCTTAGTGTTACGTAAATTCAGCTGAGTGAAATATTAATAAAAATATTGGAGACCTCTGGAAAACTGAATTCACCTAAAAGAACGAAGAATTTGATTGCCGCAACAAAATGGTTAAACCAAACTGATTTTAGGCATACACGAAATCAATAGACTGCTATTTAGGACTTTGCCCCTGAAATGGAACATTGCGATACGGCTAAAAAACTAAGTTTACAAGAATTCATTTCTCCACACACTTTGCTCTGTTTCGAAGACCCCAAGAGCGTGCCACTATTGAACAGCAGAACTTACCGAAGACCAAATTTCTTACTGGTGGTAAGGGAAACATCAAGTAATACACATTTGCAGTTTACTGAGAAACTTCCTTTGCAATGTAAAGCCTCCTATAATATCAGCTAGCAAGCCAGCGTTTTGAAACTGAGGTCATATCCAGTGTATTTATGTAAATTTACGAAATTTGACGAGTTAAAGTCAAACACCAGCCAAAAGAGTCAAAACTGTAGACCAAAGGCTAAAGATACTATCATTTTACGTTAGACCAAGCAACCTGAACTCAACTAATGGGTGTTTCGGACGGAAAAGTATCTAATAAGATCCGTAAATTGGTGGGAAGGAAGGCACGCTGAAAAACGGGAAACAGGTACTCAGGTTTATTGATATGTAAAGATGCTCCATTGGTTGACAATAATGGCAGATTGAGGGCGAGTGATATTCACAAACAGTAGCCTGCATATATCCAGCCCAAATCACAAAGAATTTTATCGTAGCATAACAGTTCAGGCACAACGAGACCTGGAAAAAACACACTGCAAAGAATGATGGCTTAGCCGCAAAATGGTCAGTTCCACAAAATTTAGGCAAAATAACAGAGGATGAGTCTACTCAAAAAGGCCCACTAATAGATGAGGCCAGCTTTAAGTCAGAAGAAATCCAATATCAATTATTCTAGAGGCAGAGAAATAGAACAGCAAAAAAACCGGATTTTAAAAGGCGTTTTGGAAGTAGTTGGTTTGTCTCGCGTAGACCAGTGTCATGGTTTCCTGCATTTTGACAAAAACAGCCAAACGTGGTCATTCAAACTATCACTAGGCATCAAGTTATTTTGGTTCAGGCAAACCAAAATAAACGATTAGCAATATGCAACCGATGTTAGAAAATCAAAATCACTAAATGCGATACTGTACAAACCAGAGTGATTAGTTACGCAAGAAGATGGTGCTTGGTGAAATCAAGTGATCTTTAGGACTACGAAATAAATACCCACGGCGCGCTTTGACCAAAAGCAGCAGTTTATTGTGACCAGCTTGTTGAGTTTACTTTCATTAGCCTAGGCGGTATTCTAAAGTCCCAACAATGGCTTATGCTTTTCGCTCCTCAGAGGTAGCTATGATTATGTGAATCGTAAACAAAAGCTCAAATATTATAAGGCACGCGGGATTTATTACTCATTATTGCATAGAAAGATTTGTAGTACCAATCTCCATCAAAGAATTTGATCAAAACTTGTGCACAAACCCCAGTTTCTTGGCTGGAACAGTAAGAATGCATCATTTGTTTTAAAAAAGTCAGGTGTTCGTTTGATAAAGAAGGCTGTGTATTTTAAAATCATATGCTTTTGACCATTTAGTCAAAGCCCATCAAGTTTGAATGACAAGTTTTTGTTGGTGTTGCTTTTCAGTTCATCAGGGGAAACCATGTGTGAAGGACCCAGCCGTGTTGTTAAGGTTTGCTGGGGTTGCCAACAGTGCACACCCAATCTATCATTGCAGTGGGTCTGAGCCTGGGCTGTCTTTGGATAGATTATTGGTGCCAGAAATTGCCCTGATACTCCGAGATTAATGCGCTTGAAATTTTTGAAAGAACTTTTGAGACCCACGTAGCGAAAGATTATTCATCCAACACAAATAGTGATGAGCTCAAATTTTGATGGCAAATTTTGAAACTTTGTGGTTGCATTTTTCCATCTTTAGGTTAATTCTACTCGAAAGTTGTCTAACCAAGCGTGTTGTCAAAATAGAACATCCCTTTAGACAATATTTGCATCTGTGCATTTGAGCTTCCCTTTTTGTTCTCCTTGTATAAAATTGGAAATAAAACAAGCTAAGGAATTTTAGAAAACCGCTTCTCTCTTTGCTAACATTTATGACGATTGTCTATCGGTTTTTTAAAATCGATATCTGTATCTGGTAGTGAAGATCCAACAATTTTTTCACCCAAAATGAGCTTCACACTTTCAAAGATGGTATGTGTTGCATCATCCGTCAAAGTCCTGACTTTTCTATCAAATGGAGAACCAAATTTATTTCCCCCAAAACAATATGACAACTGACGTGAATTTCGCAGATCAACTTACTGAAAATCGTTGACAGTGGTGCCAG
Organism: Fasciolopsis buskii; assembly: GCA_008360955.1. Taxonomy (NCBI): domain Eukaryota; kingdom Metazoa; phylum Platyhelminthes; class Trematoda; order Plagiorchiida; family Fasciolidae; genus Fasciolopsis; species Fasciolopsis buskii. The sequence goes on along the minus strand of LUCM01002605.1, from coordinate 263,366 downwards.
TTACTTTCACATTTGGCCGCTACTTGCGTTTCTGTATAGCATGAGATTTACCACCTAGGCCAAATAATCATCCCAAAGAGCTTGCAATAATTTACGCATGACCATTTTTATAAACCAAACTGCATTAGCTTTAGCTGACCAATACATTCTCTCAATCGTTAACCTTGGTTTTCGCAGGCTTGATGAGAATCACTAAAAAGCCACCAATGGCTGACCGTATTCAGTAAGTAAACTGGTTTGGGACTAGAACATCTTATTTTTCCCTTCTTTGCTGACAGACGGGATTCAAATTCATCATGTGACTTGTATTTTCGTATGTTATTAGTGATCAAATTAGCGAGAAATTGTTTTTAAGGTCGTGTGAATCAACTTGTTTGTGCACCAGATAAGGCGACAACTGGAACTTGAAATTATACCGTTTTGCCTTTCAGAAAATGCAGCAAATCACAATGTAAACTCATAGCTAAACTATCCGCTGGCATTTTCCCAATTTTCTAGAATTATTCGGCGTGTACCGTCCACCTTTATGACTACTCGGCTTCCTGCGTTAGTTTGATCTTTTAGCTTGTCGATCAGGTAGTGCTGGTCAGCGCGACTTCATTAATTTCTGCTTACGATCTCTATACTTAATTTATCGCCTTTCTTTATTTTAGGGATTTATTAAAGTTTGTCTGCTTCAAGTTAACATCACTTTTAACTGTTACGAATCAATATAAAATGTGAACGACTTTCACTGTCTGTGGTTTCCAGACTTAATAGTCTACCCTTTTGTTTGCCGAGGCACTTATATTCACGACAAAACAGCAAAGACGAACTTGATCCAGTATTTTTAATTGTTGCGCGATAGGACTGAGTCTGTTTGGAAAAACCAAGTGGTTACGCATCTAGCGTCTTTTTACAAGTTTATTAAAACGAGCATTTTATTTACTTCCTCAAAATCTTCCGCAGTGTGAGAGCAAGGAATTTCAACCATTATAGTGCTGCAAATTTGCAATAATTGATCAAGCAAAACCTTCAGTCTTTGGCTGTTTTCTTGTCGTTCTGGATTCCGTTTGTCAGTTCACAGATGCCAGCTACTCACTTCCTGAAAAGTTTCGCAAGTGTCATACCTTACGTAAGAAGTGAGCAATAGTTCTGGAAAAAATATCGCACGGCGTCCATGTTCCATAAACCAGTGTGAGCCATATATATATACTATATACGTAGCCCAGCAGCCATGACGTTCGACTGAGCCGTTCTCCCAGTTTTTACTTTTCAGCTGAAAAGTAAGGACTGCTAACAAAAAAAGGTTCCACAACGGTGAATTGATGTCACATTAGGGAAAATTTGTATGTAGGGTGATTAAGTCAGCCTTATCGACAAACAGGGCCATAGAAAATTGTCACTAATTAACTAGAATAAAAACACTGGAGAGAAATGTTGAACCATACACGTGAAAAGTAAAAAAACTAGGGCATTTCCGGTATAACCAAGCTATCATTTTCATTTACCATGTCCGGAATCCAAGACACCTTGTGAACGGTTAGTTTTCTGTTCTATTCGATTTAGTATGGTTTTAGCGTTTTCTCGTAATCGACTGAACGGTTGGCTTTTTCCGAAAACAAATGCTAAATTTTCCTAAATTCAGATGTCTAGGTTGCGTGCAACAAAATTTCATAAATTCATAAGATCAGCAAAAACTTAACTTAGGAAATAAGGCCAAACACAACCACCACATGATCACACTTTTGCTAGACTATTTTATAAACCTGCTTATACATATGGGCGCATTGTATTTTTATGGGCTGCAAGCAACGTAATGGTCAAAGTGGAACTGGCGGAGCCAAAGCAAACCGCCTAACAGTATTCACAAAAGAACCAAGGAAACGCAATCACCGATCCATCGTGGTCAGGCATATATCAGAATCCAGAAAGGATAAAGGATCTAACCAGTTCTTGTGATCTATTCTTGTTTTTATCTGTATATCATCGATGCATGTTTTGCCCTCTCTGACAGCATCTCCAGAGTTGGGTTGTTGAATTTTCACATGATACTTTGCTTTTGATTTTCAAAATTGTATTTGCCGGTTCCTTGTTCTAGTGTCAAACTGTTATGGCAATGTGTTTAAGGGTTTCCAGTGAATTATTCGTCATCGGGAAAAGAAAATTTACAACCATAGGAGGTGTTAGAGTTGCAAAGTCGGAGGTGAAATCAATTTTATCATGGGTAGGGAAGCATTATCCAGGAATGACCGAACTAAACAGTCTGTGGTTTGAACTTTCAAGCTGTGGAGTATATTACGTTTGCGAATATTCGCCCTGATGTGAAGTACATTTGGAACTGAGGACGTCTGCCTGCTCTAAATGTTATTTCCTATTTGCAAACATTGTCTATCAGCGGAGATTTTAACTCGACTAGTCAGAATACTTGTTCGTTATATAAAATACCACCGAAGAGCAATGCATTTGAAAACTCCCACAGAAAATTGAAAAAACGTGATGAGCAAGCCCGTTTGCAGCTGTTCGTTCTCATGCTAATACATAACGTTAACCATGGACAAACTGAATTGTCCGTTTATAAACACATCAGTTCACAACTCCAAGAATGTTTCTGTGTGTTTGTGCAACTGATCAGTTTGTCACAAGATTGCTTCGTAAACCACTTGTTGGATGATGACAGGGAAGTTTAAGAATCTAAACAAATTGTTTCTTAGTCCACAGATGGGGCTTATACAAACGGGTATATACGGCTTCAGCTGTGTTAACGATGCGAAACTTGACAGTTCCTGATTGTAATATCCGAACATCGTTGATGGTGCGAAAAGCACTTGTCACGTTCACTAAGTGATTTGACTCGACCAGGTGTAAACACACCACACTTTTAATGATCATAACTATTCTTGTGCTCAACCAAGCCAGGTGGTATTCACGAACGCGATGGGACAAATGCCTGGTTGTGCGGCCAATATGTCTAGCTCCACAGGAGCAGTTGAATGAATGCACACAGCCTGGGGCTACAGAATCTGCCAGTTTGTTCCTTAGTTTGGATGTGAATACATTTTTCCAATGTGCAGCAAAAAATGTTCTGCTGTTTGAACCTAGCCTCTGTTGGATAATTTCCGCTTCAGTAACACCTATGGAGGGCGAACCAACGCATACCGGTTTCTTTTCGTTTTAATCCATGTTTTCCCGTAGTCTTTTTTATGAATCTTTCGGGATATCCCTTTTATACGAACACGATCTGCAGGAAACGAAGTTCAGTTTCAGTTCTGTCGTCGTTGCATTTTTTTCTTGCTCGCCGGCATATTAGGTTCTTATTCACCTGTAGCAGCACAAAGCTGTGAAAACGAATGTACTGTCCGTGTCACGTTGTTTTTCCATAAAATGATAACTGTGCAGACCCGTAGCGCCGACGTCCCGTGTACATATCTAAGTATGTTGAGCTGTGGTTTGTTTATTTTTCTAGTGTAAAACGTAGTCTTGGATGGACATTGTTAAATGTGTGCGGCGTATGGTTTGTGTCCGCTTGTTCCTCTGCCACACAGTATTTTATCAACACAACGTTTATATACGGCACAGTGTGCGATTGGTGAGCGCAGTTGATTGGTCTCCTGTTTGGACAAAAATATATCAGCAAACAGTTGTCCCACAGGTGACTTCATTGCCACTCCGTCCTTTTGCCGGTACACTTCACCATTGAATTGAAGCTGAACATTTTGGTGTACTCTGAAGGTAGCTGTACCAATTCATCCAGTGGAATCCCTAATACGATGCTGTTATCTTGAATGTACTCGCAAATGTAACTAATGGTTTTTCTGATCGAAACATTTGTAAACAGAGAAATTACATCGGTTGATAATATCTGCTTCCCTTCCAGACGGAGGCATTTAATAGTTTCTGTATGGTCAAGTGTATTGCGCACACTACATCCGGCGACGGCTGCCCTAACTGTTCATGTTTGATCAAAATTTAGGTTTGCTTTTTCCCTTAATCGATTCAATGCCACCAAATCGCATACCACCGCCTGTACAGGCTTAACCCTAAAGTGATAGAACGTTATTGCGGGAATTCAAATTGAAGTGGGCACTGATGTACCTCATACAATACGATGGAATGTGTAACCACAGATCTGAAATGTGTTTTTAGTGCTACAGTTTGATGTCATTCCGACAGAAGCGAAATATACTACGAGATATGCCACTGTATGTTGACATCGCTAGGTTTGAGGTATTTGTATTGCTATAGTGGATGTTGGCCTTATAATGTACAGTAGCTGTCTGGTTTTCCCCAATACTCCTCTCCCTAACCTTATCCAACTGCCTTCCAACACCTATCTGATCAACTTTCAATAATCAGTCCGATTCAAGCACAAGACGAATCCAAACGTCTACATTTCGAAGTTTGGGATTGGGATCGTACATCACGCGATGATTTTATGGGTGCACTATCGTTCGGTATCACGGAGTTGATTAATAAATCAGTCGATGGTTGGTTCAAATTATTGAGCCAGGAAGAAGGTGAATACTACTCAATTCCGTGCTTATCCGAGAGTAACCAACCTTCATTCGCGCAGCTGGTTTCGCAGTATGAGGTGAGTTCTTCAATAATCTAATGAAAGCTGCATGTACTAATAAATGAAAGCAACGGGCGAGAACGATATTTTTGAGCATATGATTTTAACACCATTGAACTTCCATCCTTTATTTTGAAATTTCTGTGATTTTGAATCTATCCGTGTAAATAACCAAAGTGGCAACGCTGAATCAACAGGATACCGGGAGATTCGTGTAAACTATCTTTTGGGCAGATCTCAACTAGCCAAATGATGGGATTCAAACTGATTCTCAAAACTCAAGACAAAATGGTGAAGCACTTCACGAAAATTGAAGATTTTCTCTCGTTTCATTTTTGTTAGCGGCCTGTAGTGCGCGTAAAGGTATACTTGGCCAGATGCCTTGCCAAGTCAATCATGACAATCCCGGTCGTGCAGATTTAGGTGTCCGGGGTCAAGAACGCATGATGACTGGGGCTACTACGACGCAGCGGAGCTCGACCACAATAAGCGCAAACGACAGAAATCGAAATGCGGGTGGGTGCATGTGTGCTGTGATGGAAAAGGAACAGTCAACAAGAATCGGTTTCAGTCCATGTAAATAAATAAGCGGCCTGCAATTAGTCCTTAGTACCGTCGCTCGCTCTTCCTCACAGGCATGCGGTAGGTCAACGATGTTCTGGAACGAAAGGGAAGTAGGTTTTATTGGCAGGATATGGACTGCTGATGATTCCTAACAAGAATTAAACAGCTGTACAGTGCTTCCATGTTTTCCTTATGGTGAATTGAGCGATGATATCACATGGTGAATTATTTCATAAAGCAGAATTATCAATAATGTTTCAATTTCACCGCAACATGATGCAACTAAAACCACCTGGTTATTGGTGGCTGTTCTGCTCCTGGCTCGCTGTTTCCCGGTACCGACAGTGCAGCCAGTTAGACATCAATGTTGAATCAATTCGCAAACTGTTCAGTCTGTCAGAATTGAGGCATATAATGACTGATTGAGATTGCCAGTGGCACAATAAGCATGAAAAGATGTACACCATAAGCCCGAATCGAACGGGTGGCTTTCCGATTAGAACACAAACATTCTTATGACTGATATTTTGGGGCGAGGCCTGGAAACAAAACTGCGCAAGTAAATATTCGCTATTCTAGCGACACTTAGCAGTCAACTTGATTTTATTTGTTGGGTTTATCTCGTTGTTTACTTTTGAATGGAAGTCATTTCTAAGGTTAAATAAGTTCCAAGGGACATTTTGATGCAGGTCCTAAAGACCGCAGATAGCAAGAGAAGCCAGGTGTGAGAAATCGGCCCGAAAGTCCACTTATTCTCTAAGCCTACTTACGGAGTCAACGACAGGAATCTAATGGTAAGTAGGTGGATGTTTCACTATTTGCCACCGGCTATTTTAAGGCACGTCGTGAATTTTGAAACCCTGGACAGGTTTGGTACTTATTTCCTTCATTGTGAACAGCAGCTTACCAATTTCATGTGCGTCGTCCACAATACACTTTCTGAAACAAAGTAAGACAAATACTATTCACTAAATTAAACGACAATATTGTTTACTATTCAATATTATGATGCAGATACTGATGGACCACATTTTTATGTCGACAAATGGATTACACAGGAACGACGATGTCATTATCACATAAAATCCGTTGCGATACGTTTCTCGCGGATAAAAGGTCAATGATATTTTGAAATAAGCGTAACGTGATGAATGGCGCGAAGACAACGATAAATCCATAGACGAAAAATCACGATTAAATCAACCTATTATTAGCAAGAAGGATACAAGAAAAGGGGCACATTAGAGATGGTGCGTGTAATTAATGGGTATAGAATAGAAAAAGATTATTGGTCGGAATGTTTTGAACATACACTGACCATGCACTGACATATCCTTCACTGTCTCCAGCTGGCTAGCAGACGGGTTTTTTGGATCCAAACCACAAAGATGCGGGAAGCCTAATTTTCCTGAGTTCGCTGGATTTTTTTACATTCCACATTGATACGTCATCTGATCACCTCCAAATGGCTTCCTCCACTCCGTGGGGGGAACGCACAATAGGGCACGGTTGGTAAACGAGTGTTCGTCCTAAGCAACACGTAACCAAAACAACGTAGTTTAGTGTTTCATATGCTGAAAAAAGTTAATCTTAGAATTGGCACCTAGTACTAAATTCCTGACTACCACATTACTCACCCGGTCACTCCATCAAATCCTAGTTATACTACGTAAATATCAGTGGTCGAAAACCACTAACCGACGAACGTNTCTTAGAATTGGCACCTAGTACTAAATTCCTGACTACCACATTACTCACCCGGTCACTCCATCAAATCCTAGTTATACTACGTAAATATCAGTGGTCGAAAACCTCTAACCGACGAACATCTCCCACACGCATACTCCATGCCTCGCAATCACACAATAGAACTGAACGCACTGCGGCACAGTACACACGACCTTTCAACTTCAGTAAAATATCAGGCCGACGCCACAAGTGCTTCAGTCCAGCGTAAGCTGCTCAAGCCTTCGATATGTGCATGTCCACCTTTAATGTCGCACTACCATCTTTCGACACACAGCTACCAAGGTAAGCGAAACGGTCCACAATCGTTAGTTCCTTTCCATCCAGTATCAAGTTCGACACTACTGCCGTGCAGTCCTTTAACAGCACTTTGAATTTCGAAGGTGCGAAGCACATGCCAAACCGAGCCACAGAGCTCGGGAAGTGTGTCCAGTGCACGCTGTGTAAGGTCCGCGGATTCGAACAGACACGATATAATCTGCGTAGTCCAGCTCATACAGCTTCCCTCCATTTTTCAGTTCGATTCTTACATCCTGGAGATATCCTAAAGCACTTTCTATCACCTCGTCCGCGACGAATTTGAACAGGAATAGAGAGTTGGGACACCCTTGTCGGACGCTGTTATTCGTTTGGAATTTGATAGTTTACCATATACCCTCACGATACCACAGGTATGCAAGTACAATGCTCATAAGTGTCAAGAACGTCGCTGGCGTAACACTCCTTTGGAGAGCACCGAATAGCGCTGCTTGATCAACTGAGTCGAACGTGCCTGTCAGGTCGAGAAAAACTACGGTCTTAGGGTGGCGATGTGTAGCGCTTTTTGAATACTTGCCGAGGAGTGAATAAATGGTCGATGCAATCTTAACCTGGACGAAATCCGGCTTGCTGTTCGCGGATGTTACTCTCGCGAATCGGTGTCAAACAACACAGCATTATGAAAGCTGACACCTTAGTAACTATTGGAATTAAACTGACCCCACGAGGATTACCACAGTCACTCCATGTGCCTTACTGAAGACAGGTACAACAACGGAATACCTAGTTTGTAAAGAACTAGGGGAGTTCGTCGGGACCGGCTGTATTCGACCCTACTCCCACCTCCTTTGGGGGGGTCAAGAGACCCCCCCAAGGATTTGCAGCTGCAGATGTCAGACCAAATACGCTAGCGTGCGGCCAGCTGAACCTTTGAATTGCTCAGCCCAACGGTCCAGCCTTTGCTGTTTCCCATGGATGAGCTCTCCATTTCTACCACACACGACTTCACTAACGGAAGTTTACGCCGGCCGTTGTCACGTAAAATCTTGAACAGTTTCTGACTGCTACCTGAAGCGGCAGCTGATTCTCTCTTCGGCTACCTTAACTCATCAGTTTTCATGGTTATTCTTAAGGGTTGCCGTCAAATGACGCCGCAATTAGGGAACTGACGTTTTTGCCCCATTAGACCTAGCGACCATTACGAGATCCAGTCTCTTTGATGAACGCTAGACCTAGGGTCACAGGCGAAATCTGCCGCCAAATCCATCGCCTGCTTGATTTGATCCCACTGATCGTCTACACTTCTGCTCGTTGAGGTTCTTAGTTTGTTGGAAGGTTTCTGCTCATAGCTGTTGCGAACAGCCTAATCGGATAGACGTTTGACGGCCGATCGGATTTGGGGCCTGCGTCGATTGCCGTTGAGCTGCAGCAAAATTCGCATTAAAACTAACGTATGGTTCGATTCGACGTACGTGGTCCAGGACGAATAACAGCTCCGGACAGAACCGCATCAGCGGTAGCTTATGGCCATTTGGTCAATCTAACTCACACTACCTCCCGAGTTAAAGTGCCATGTCGCCGTGCGACACCAACTGTGTCGGAAAGTCGTACTAGACAGGAAAAAAGAACATTTACACAGAATTGGGAAAGTCTCTTACGGCTATCGGTTGGCTTAGCAGGCAAGACGTACCTCCCGCCTAAACAGGTTTCCGATGCACTAAGTTTTTCAACTTGTGCATTACATTCACCTGCTACCTTTGCCCTTCCAAACAGGAATGACAAGTTCGTCATAAAACCCGTCTCTTTGCATGTCAGCTCTGCAGTCTATTGGAGCGTATGCCGAGGTGACAAATGAACTGCCATTACTATTACTATCTTTTCGGATACCGACTGATCCCTGCAGTCTCACGGAACACACACTTAAGACTATTCCTATACCGCGTTGACCCACAGCTTGAGCTCCTCCGTCTCCTGAAGTTTGCAGGAATTATCCTGACCAGACATTTGGCGTAGTTAGTTGAACTACTCTACTCTACTCGAACCCTGAATTCGTGTTTCACTCACGCAACAAACATCAATGGAAAGTGAATCCACTGTCACAGCCAACTACGCTTGTTGGCCAGACTGTATTAAAGTGCGCACATTGAAGGAACCGAGATTCGGGGGCTGACGAGGCTTGAGAAAATGTGAGCTAACAGACTGAAAACCACTTACTTCACTATTTGAAAGCAAATCGTTGCGAGTATCCGGCGTGTTATCAATGGGGACACTATGGGCAGGCAGAGCGGTTAAAGAGATTTTGTTGGAGACAGAAGAGACAGGTTGAATAAAAGAGAGTGAACTCTGAGCAGTAGCATACTTATCACTACCCACCCCACTTGCGCTCGATGCAATGGGCAGCGCGGTCCTGACTATCCTGTGCGACGACCGATGCAGTATGGAATTATTTGTAGACTTGTAACTCATGGGGACTGATAGGCGGTACTATTAGGGAGTCCAGCGGCTAAGCAGAAAGTAATGGTGCATTTAATTTTATTTATTGATCGTTTCCGAGGTTCATCCTAATGATCTGTCGTATTTAGTACTGCTCTGAAAATTTCGCATTCACGATTTGACCGATATTATTCGCCCGGAAGAAATCTACCGCATGGAGTTCATCCTCATTAAAGCTTTGATCTGTGCATTTTTTTCCTTTGGCATTAGTCTAATTCAGAAAACTCATCTACCTTAAATCTGGTGTACTTCACCGAACTGTTTTTTTTTTCGTCTCCCCTATTCAGAAGTAGGTGCTTAACGAAATTCTTAGGAGTCGTGGGAATTCCCTATCTTACTGCGTTCGGCCTTGTCATAACAATAGAATATAAGAGAGCGGATAGAGTGAGACATTCTGAACGTGTATGATAACTCTATGCTTGCATTTGTCGCTTTCGTATTTACTGCACTATCCGAATTTGAGATAATCTTCGACACATGTTTTCAATACGAAATTTGGGCAGACCTTCCCGGGAGCATGACGCAAATAAAAAATACAATAGAGATACAAACGGTTGCAAGGTTTCACTTACAAAGAAAGCGAGCAAAAAAGTTATCGTCTGGTCAATTTAAATTGCTAAACCGTACAACGAGACTGATTGGGCTTTGTTTTCGTCCGTCTGAATGCCCGCACAGGAACAAGGAAACAAACAAACAAACAGGTAAACTAGATGACAAACAAACACTAAAACAAACGAAGGCCAAAACAAGCTAATGCTTTACGTTCTTGGAACGTAAAAGTCGAATTGGAAAGAATCTAAGCCCTGAACGACACAGACGCACCCGCAGATCGTATTTATCAGATACGTTACCAATGTGGAAATTCATGATCGCATTTGTGTCGGTGGTTGATATCAGTCTGTAACTGTGCTTTTTTGTCTGTCATAAACTATTTCCTCTCTTTTCTTGCTTCTGTTCGTTCTTTTTCTTCCTTTTTCCCACCTTTAAAGTCATCAGTGTAACAAGATGTGGTTGTCCGGAACGCAAACATTTTAAAATCAGGGGATGATTTTAATTCAGTCCAAATAACTTCCACTGTGTACGCTTTCCTTTGGTAACATTGGTAACGAGCAATAAATTTTCCAGGTTACCATAAGCTACGAGACGGTAGAAATACAAATAGGATTGGGAAAATTTGGTGTTTACTGTACATTTGTGCCAACGTCAGATCGTGGCCGATGTGACGTGATTCCCCAACGCGATGGTTGGCGACCGCGGGTGATTTAGTTCAAAACTGCAATCGGTGGCACTCTTGATTTCGTAATCTCTCTTTTTGATGAAAGTCTGCAGTCTATTACTTTGCGGTAAATCTTAATATTTCTCCTTCATTCTTCTTTGAGTAGACAGTGCTGTAAGGTTGCAACCAAAAGTGGAGCATGGTAACTCAAGATTATAATGACTGTAAAACCATATAATTGTTTGTATACCGAATCTTGGACGTAACGTGCCCAGGCTTCGTATGCCTAAGTCGGAGATCCGCTAGATTGTTCTATGGCCGTTTCGGATAATCTAATCAGTATGACGTCTACCCGTTTCTAATCAAGTGATCCTAAAAATTATCGGCTGTCTACATTCCAAATGCTCAAATCCGGTTATAGAACTGACCATGATACGACAAAAAATATTCGGTGACTAAAGGAAACCAAGCGATAATGCCCACCATTTTACCGTGGTTGTGACATGTGTCAGGTGTGTCCCAGGATAAAGTTTCTAGGCTTCCTCTTCTCCCGGAGATAGACACAACCAAACTTCGGGTGTAGGAAATCAGGTTATGAAGTGAACGGAAGGATGTGGGAAATGAGATCCAGTAAAATGACCATATATCGTGTCCCTCAGACCAAAGGTCCACTCAGTCACCATTGAGATGGACATGGATAGGTATTCTGACCCCAGCAGTTTGCACCTGTAAAACCACGCGCAACCCAACGTTTTTGATTGGCCAGTAATGGTGACTTACCTTAATCTTTGTTTTCATAGAGGGTGCATGGCCATTTATTTTTCACATCATGAATGTTGGTTTCTGTTCGCAATCACACCATTTGCGTTCACTATGACCAAAAATTAGCCGTAACCAGTAGAAATATTAAAGTAATGGTACATGATTAACTGCTTATCACTTCCATGCTTTTTGACCATATCTGTCAGCATGTACCGTTTTCAGGTTGCATTTTTCAGGCAGGACTGGAGCCGAAACTCGCCTAACCTGCCTGAAAATGATTTCTTGCATGTGCACTGGCGTAATTTGTTGTCATTTCGAAAAATAGTCATCTTCTGGATCTAAACAAAATAAATATAAGCCTAGTTGGAAACAGCGAGTGCCGTCAAAAGGAGTAATTTTTGGAAAGGTTGTACATGTAGACTGCATAATTACGGCCTCCCGCTCAGAGGTTAATTTGAATCACCGATGTTTTCGTTATTATAGGCGCAACAATTGTGAAATTGCAAACATTTTTTTATCAATAACCAAACGCATTTCGTTGCTGGCTAGAGCGTTGAAAAATGGTCTCCATTGGAATGAAAAGCATGTTTAATGCTCCTGAATTGAATTACATTGCGGGTCGCATTACCGAAGGTGCAATCAGACATACTGGCAGCCTTAACGTACTTTGAGATCAAAGTCAAACCTTAGGAGAAATCACGCAGAACTATCCTGGACAAGACACTATTAGGGGGGCAATTATGCAGTCATTCGTTTTTGGTTAATAGATATAGGCTAGTTTTCAACGCAGCAGGCTCATTCGTTGACAAATGGGTCGGGCTAGGTGTGATACTAGTAAGGCAAGTTGATTTGTTCATTGCAATTTACTAAACATTTTACGCCGAGAAAACGTAAATTTGGTGCAAAGTAATTATAAAGACCGAGTGCACTTTTCATCTTCTTAAACATTCTCCCAGGAGGTTTATGTCCATATGGCGTTTTGGAGCCCGTTTGTTAATCCGTATCCATTCATTGGTGATGCACATGCTCCCTGTATGCTTCCCTGTATGCTTATTGAGGTAAAACGACAGTTAGGTTCATTCTTTTTGAGTATAATAATACCCACAAGAAGAAATCAGTTGACTTGAAAAATGAGCTACTGATTGTTGCTCAAGTAAACACTAGAAGAGGCAAACCACAGATTTCTGGGGGGGAGCATAAAATGCAGCGTTCGATCGTGCACATCCCACATCTTCTGACATAACTGACACCTCAGGAGGAAAATGGACAGCATGTGAAGGTTTATCAAGGGTGTCTGCACTACCCTAAAAAGTTCTCAAATAAAAAGGACACTAGAACTGAACGGTACCAAAATGGTGGATGAAACAACTAGTAGGTGGAATGCTTGGTTTAAATATATCTAGAATGGATGCAAATGTATTCACCGACGGAAGTACTCAAGCAGTACAGCCTAGACTGAACAAACAGATGCACTGTATAGAGTAACCAATGGAACGATAGAAGTCTTAGTGGTGTACAGACAAGAAAACTGGACGGTTCTGAAGATCGAAGTTGCTGACGATCAGGAAATGCTTCACATGACGTTAGTACAAAAATGTTTCGTTATGCGTGCAGGACTTCCTCGGAAAGGAACACCAGAACTTGTTATTATAACTATTGACAATGTGCAGAATTCACTGCGTGGGATCAACACTCGTTACAATCATCTGTTACTCGGAAGTTTAAAATAACGTGATGAAAATTGCAAACGTTATGCTCATCGTATCCGTAGACTACGTATTATGTTGTCACATATCCTGATTCGTTTGATTGCCGTATGGATTTAAATGCATAGAGAAATTTTTGGACATAATTCCAATATTGGGTTTCGAAGGAAAACCTGCTTCCCTAACAGGGTCATGTCAAGACAAGCAGTAAACTTTCAATGAATTCCTTAGATGGTTCGTCCAATGTATGGTCGGCAGATATTCGTTGCCTGTAGACCGAAATGAGAAATGCTTGGTTCATTGAGTTGCATTTAATTCATTCCCCTGACAAATGCGCATAGCTGTTTTATGCTTGTTTTTACAATTTTTTTCTTTTTGTCTCATCTACCGATCAAGCTGTCATAAAGTTCTGCTATTTAGACATCACTTTCCCTAATTTTCCAACAGCAAACATGTTCTTCAAAATTTGACTGAAATAGTACACAAAAGACTAGGAAGCTGGTCACTGATTCGCGCACTGTGTACAAACATAAGGCTCTTCGTAACAGAACATTTCGTTGAGTTTGTATGGAACAGTTCATTGAAACATGGCGGGAATTGATCGGTGCTATTAAAACTACGCTGCAATATCCACTTAAAACTGGCCAAAAGAATTTGGAATATCAGCTGACAATCTCAGCAACAGGGAAACGCTCGGGTAGGTGAAAATAGTTTAATCACTGTCCGGTCAGCATTCATCAGTTCTCGGTAAATGAACTTGTGAATTCGACCGACACCTCTATGGGGAATGTAACACGTGGGAAAGTTAGACACCAAATGGGCGAGCATAATTTAACAAATCTGAGTGGGATGAAGTTGAGCAAGTTCACAGAAAAAGAATAATTATCATTTTATGGAAATTTGTATAGATGCGAAATAACACATGGAATTGGTATAGTGTAGTTGCAGTATGTAAACAGAATTTCGGTAATACCTAGGAAAAATCTTTGCAGAAGACCGGTTAGACTTACAAACTCATTGGAATTTTGTCAAGAATTTCAACAGCAGAAGTTCTGGCTTGGAAATATGTGGTCCAGTTCAATGACACCTTTCTTCAGTTCAAAGTTTAGCATGCGCATACAATTTGAAGGTTTTGACTTCCTAAAAAGATTTTCAAGGCCCGCTGCCTCATACAAGAAATAAAGCAGTTAACAAATATGGTAACTTTGAATCAGAAGTAAGTCACTTTTAGTTGCACAGGTTTCCTTGATGAAAATATGCCAGAGGGTTTATGCACGTTACAGTTAGAGCAAATTAAAATCAGTAGTGAGAGTTTGGGCAAAAAGTAGAAATAAATTTGGCCAGGTGACAACGAAGGCCGCAGATAAGATCCACCAACATCGCTTCGTTTGTTAAATATTGGTACACAATACATTGAATAAGATTTTGGCATGAAACCATTCGGAGTATGCACGATGGGCGAATCCCATCGAAAATCGCACCGTGATTCGTCGATATTCGTTCCTCGATTAAGCATAACTAACCATCGGAATAACCATTACGTGGTCGATAACTTCGTTTTCACTGCACAAGTTGCATGTATACAGAGGATTATTAATTCGCCGATTTGATCAAAATTTCTGTGCGCATGATGTCAGCCAATATGAGTCAGTCAGTTTAAACTGGTCCAATTATTCGATGATGGTTGGCTGAATTTTCCATCATAGTATTAAGGCTAGTGGGCGGATGTACGGCGGAGAAAAATGCGTAAAAGCTGATGCAATACCGCAAACTGTTTTGAAGAATATTTCGCACCTTAGTGGAACAGGAAACAGTTCGATTAGCATATTCAGCGCCAAATTCGCCCCTAGCAAAATAAGAAAATACTCCATAGCAGTCTGAGCGTTGGTGTTGTGTTAAATGATCTGGCTTGCTGGGTATCTCTTAATTTTGACTGAGTTTTGTCAACTTTGGTGACCAAATTGATGCCGCAATGAAACACACGTCTCAATTAGAAAAACCCCAATTATTTCAACTAGGTCAGTGTAAATCTCACCCACGTATGAATTATGTGAACGGTCTTTTCTGCTGACCTCGGCCGCAGCGTTTTGGTCAGGGTACTAACACCATCCACTGGAGAAAGACTTTAAACGTTGCGTTAGTGATATGTTTCCCCCGCCTAACCTAAGATTTCTCGCACTTCACTTCATCGAATGAACACACGTCAAGGTTATTCGACAGCTGACCTACACGAACAGCTTGACCTCACAATTTTGCAACGCACGTGTGACCAGTTGTTAAGGCTCGTCCGTCATGTTACCACGTGTGTTACACGAAGTCAAATGTGCGAGGAAAACAATGTATCGTTCATTGTTGTCCAAAATTTTCCAGACGCCGAACTTTGTATTCTGTTGAGATATGGCACGGATTCACATATTTTTGTAAATTTACTACGGAAGGCTGTGACAGGTAGACAAGGTATTTCCCTTTGAGGATCGATTGGTCTTTGATGTTTCTATGGGCAAAGTGTAAATCGATATAAATGTTGCATATGTGAAAATGCACAAATCCCTAGTAAGCTGGTTAAGAAAACTGGCATTATATTCCATTTTATTGTTACTTATTTATCGGAGCTGATAAAATATGATTAATCGTTCTTCCAAAATGAACTAATTTTGAGCTTGCCGACAATGTGCGACTAGCCGATTTCCTTGAAAGACTTTTCTCAACACAAGAATTTGGTTATTAAGGTTAAAAGCCCCGCCTTTACGAGGAGAAAAATGCCGTAATCGATACTTACCCTAAAGTAAACTCTGGAAACTAAAATGTAGAAATGACCATTTCCTTCAGCGAAAATATCCAAGTATGTTGCGAGTTTGCCAAGCGATCTCAGTCAGTTACCATTTAGGGTTTTTATTGTGTAGAAAACATTATTGCACCGTTGAAATGACCCAAAGCCGAAATCCTAGTCTATCCGGAAGATGTCATGTGCACCATTCTAGCGTGGTACCTCTGCAACCACTTTAAAACGGATAGGAACAAAATAACACGAGCGGGTATGCTCGGGTAGTAAAAAATAGATCAAGCCAGTATTTAACAGAATAGCGTTAAAACAATGCGTTTGCGGGGCTGCTTCACAATTGAGCAAGCGTGAACGCTATGCGGTAAACTACTTACCAGAAACCTCCATATAAATATAAATATATATATATATATATAATGCAACATTGCAGCCTCATCAACTCTAACTTCTCATGGATTCTGTTCTTTGGAAAGCAAAGCGGCAGAGACGCGTCCAGTTCAGCGCTTGGACACACAGGTTCTGGATCTAGTTTCGAAATTAGCTTATTGTCCACCAGAGAATGAAATGAATAAAGGAACAGCGGTGATGAATAGTTCGAAACTAATGCCCGAAAAATCGTCTGTTAAAAGGAAAATAAAAAATACAACGCAGATGCGTAACTGTCTGCCACATTCAGCCACCTAACTTCATGCTTCTAACTAATCCGTTGGAATATCCTGGGGACTAACCTACGGAATTCTCTCCGCTAAGTGACATTTTATTCCTTCATTACCGGATCCTGAAACTGACCATCTGAGGCACATCGTTCAACCGCATCCACCAAAGGATCTTATCTGTAGGCCCATTTGTTCAGGTTTTAATTTGTATTTGGTAACGCCGTCTTGTATGCATACACCTAAGCGCTCAGTATTAAAATTCATTTCGGGTTGGCATATTTTCGTCATGGTTGGCCACTCAAGGCATTCATTGCTGTTTCCACTCGTTTTCCTTTCAGGCAAATGCATATTCCGCAACGGTGAGTGGTCTCGCTTTCTCTTTTTCATCACTCTTATTGTAAGCAATGTTTTGTCTAATATGGTGCCATAATTTTACACGGATATGTATTCATTTATGTATATATACCTTGTTGTCCTGAAACTCATGAGCGACTGTTTGTGAGCTTTAGGGCGCCAGACAATGTGCTCAGTTCATGCCCGAGGCATTTTCTCATGGCTATGTGCCGCTGCGACCTAAAGGCACTACCAAGATGAGGCTTTCGTGATTCAGTGCCTTCTTACACCAGGCTGTTGTTTAAAAATAGAAACAGGCAGTTTTCCCGAACATGGGCTCTTGGGTCCTTTACATACATTAGTAAAAAGGCACCTGAATTGGAACAGTGACAGCCGGCTTCTAGGTGGTTGCGTGTTTCTGTCTTTTTATTTCACTGAGAGCAGACGCTCCATGTCAAGCATCCTAGTAAAGTTTGGTTATATAAATGTGAATCAATGTGAGATTATACACATATATAGCCGTGCAAGCCAGTGAAAAGCAGCCTTAAGAGAAAGAACCAGTAGGACGTTTTACTCGCAGACCTCGCGATTATTTTTTGTCATATCACAGATAGGTAAGGCAAGTCTGGTGGCATGACTGAGTCGCATAGATTAGAGTCTTTTGGGTTTGTGTTCGGTACAGGTGTGGTACATCAAAACTATACTGCTAGAAGGAGAACATATATACGCAAAAAAGTGAACGGTGGAGAAGAGGAAGTCTCGTGACTCGAAACTAAGGTAAATGTTTCATAGGCCCACTTTTTTGCACCTTTTTTCCGACCGCAGCATTCGATTCAGTCGACTGTGCAGTTCTTTGTTGCTGCCGGAAAAATTCATTTCACTAATCCAAAATCCCTATGCGAATAGTCAAAGTGTAGGTCGTCCCTATGATGATCACGAGTCCACCACAAAAAGTGGTATTCGTTAGGCTTCTCATTCCAACCCTTCTGTCTGACGTAGTTTGCCCAAATGACGTTGTGTTGCTGAGTGAAGACAAGCAAATTCCTCCAATAGTCTAAATGACACTGGATATGTCTGTTGTGTTTTGCATCTTCGAATTGTAAAGTGCTGTTGTAGGATGAAATTAGCTGAACGTCGAACCTTGTTCTTGCAAGAGAACAGCTGCTTGAATTGGGTATATTTGGTTTGGTAGTTTTATCTCATCTGGTGGTCACAAATCGAGTAAGGTTTCCTCTTGCATACCGAAGGTCTTGATTGATATTCACCAATGTAAGTTATCTGTGGGGTCGGCAAGACATGCGGTTATCGATCAAAGGTAGAGAATACACCGCCACATTGGGGTAGGTCTTCCTATAGGGCGCAGAAACCTGGTCGCTGAGGGCAGATATAGGAGGAATCTTAGTGTTTGATCACCGTTGTCTTCGTATGGTTGTCCGGGCAAGATATGGGGGTTTTGCGAGTAAGTCAGAAGTTAAGGATAAGTCATTGGGTCTTAAGATCCAGCCCTCAGAACAGACACTGAATGTGATCAGACCAAAATAGGTGGGGCATGTTTTGCGCATGCTCACAGGACAACTTTCCGGTTGTATACTGTTTTCTGGGGCAGGTTATGATTGGAATGGCC
Organism: Fasciolopsis buskii; assembly: GCA_008360955.1. Classification (NCBI taxonomy): domain Eukaryota; kingdom Metazoa; phylum Platyhelminthes; class Trematoda; order Plagiorchiida; family Fasciolidae; genus Fasciolopsis; species Fasciolopsis buskii. Next base: position 244,674 of record LUCM01002605.1, on the reverse strand, counting down.
GGTTGATGACTTGTCCAAAACTACAAAAATCCTAGGCATTGGATTGGCTCCGGAAGATGCATTAGAATGCTGAGTTTGGATTTTGGATATCCACCCAGTTGACGATTAGAGGCAGTAGATGATATGGCTGTGCACCGCAGTCACTGGCGTTCTTGGATCCAAAATCTCGTCTGCGTATTGTTAAGCCTATTATATCACAGTCGACATTTTGCTGTTCCTCGTTCATCTCCCTGTTTTCGTTAGCTCTGAGTTACAAACTAAAAGGAGAGCTCACTGATGCAGGGCAAAAGACCTTACAAGCTGAACTGAATTGATACTTTGTGTATAGATATATGCGTATATGTAAAAATATATATATATTGAAACGTCACAATAAAAGTTGTAACTCAGTGTACGTTTTCTAAACTCTAAAGTACATATATATATATGCATATACAACTTATGAATGATTTCCAGGCTTCGAATGATCATAGATCGAATCAAAATGCTCCAGTGTAATTCACTATACGCCTACAAAACTGCCCATATTTATACAGTTTGCAAACGGATGCGAAAGTAAATGCCGTTTAGTAATTCAAATTTGATGGCAAAATAATTCCTGTGAAGTGCAGTCAAGCTGAACTCTGAATAAAACGAAAACGCGACAGATGCTCTTTGATTTCCTATTTTGGTAAGCTTTTAGCCTTTGCGGCAGTCACTAGCAGTCTGTATCGATTTACTGGTCGGGGAAAATCTCTCCCATTCAGGTTTGTCGATGAGCCGGTAGAAAATGGAAAATGAAAACAAACACCCATTAAAATTTCTTTTCTGAGGTTTTTTCGCCCTGACAACTGTCATAGTAGCATATCAAGGGTTCTTTTTATGTATATGTACGCGTGTTTTTCACGCATGCAAAGAGGTGCGGATAGTTTCGGTCCAACATCCCAAGTTGATTGTAGGGTCACGTTTAGTCTATCCGCGAACGATGTCCTTCCGGTAATGTGACCTAATTACAGCTGTAGATCGACCGATCTCAGTATTTCTGTTGCTGCTGCTCCTGCCACTTTGGTCGCTGTGGTCGTTACCCAATCCACGCGTCACGCAGTAGCTTTGTATTCTCGGATGGGAAATAAATCTAGGCACAGGATGAAAACACAGCTAAGCAAATAGGCACAGCCGAGTTCTCTAATCCCCATGGCTATTTACCTCTTCCATGTTCGGATAAAGGGGAGGAATCCGAGGGAAGTTTAAGCTAATCTCATCGCCTTTTTGCATCAGTTCTTTAGGACCCAAGTAGATTGTCCAAACATTCTTACCTATTCAGAACTGTTCTCATGTTTCATTTTTCGATGGGCAGGATCATCTAACACATCACATCACGTCCCGAACACTCGACAAAGTTGTTGCTGGGCATCTAGTTACGCGCATTTCCTGTCGCGATGGCTTAAACATTTGTGATAGTCTTGCCTGTACTCCCACCGAATTCTCCCTATCAGGTTCGTCCTTCTGTCTGATTAATTCCGCGAGCATTTCTTTCAGGGCCTAGGCGCACATGGACTTACTGTTAAGATGGGTCTTGTTTTTAAAGGAGGCACGCGATGAACGCGGGCTTTCATCATTTAGAGACCTCAAACGTATCATTAACATCAACAATTGTCATTTTGAGGTAAAAATCCTGATAACTCAAAATAATGCATAAAAACAAAAAAATTTAACTGCTTGCTGTCACGACCCGGACGCACTGGAGTACCGTTAACACTGGAATATATTATATCGTTATAACATTACCTCTAAATTCATTTGTTGTTTTCCGGTTTTACATGGTTTTGTAGTGTCGCTATTACGCCAGAGGTGACCCCGTATCGGGATGTGCTTTAGGGTCAAGCGCGATGAGTGGGAGAATTTTGGTGGCTATCTTTTCTTTCCAGTCGAAAAGAATCCTCTCATAATAATCCCTCACGTCAGGAAGGCCGTGAGCGGATTGTCAAGTGTGCCTGAAGTCACCATCCCCGGAAAGTCAACAAAGCAAACCGCGAACAGCGGTTCAATTGAGAACCCTGAGGTAGAGTTTCCGATGGGAATTAAAGAAAATAAATATGGACAGGAATGTCAGTCACCAGATTGTGTTACCGCCTAGCAGAATGGTGAACCAGATGGAGCCTCTTAGACGATCTGGTAAGGCTGTTTTGACACTTGGGCATGCCTTTGCCCACAGGTGAGACGTAGGTTATGTTGGCCGATCGGTCTTTGCAATACCACGGTTTGGTTCACCAACTCTCCTCAAAGCCAACTGTTGAGTCGTACTATTGTTTCCTTGGTTGGACTACCGAATGGACTGAAATATTCGAACGCATTGAGGAATGAATAACAACAGGGACAATCTGAACGCAAATGGAATTTTCACATTTTCGCGTTTCAGGATCATTTTTACATGTTACCGCAAACAGTAGTATGTAAAAAAGGGAACAAATTACTAGTTCCACATCACAGGTTGCCTGAGAAAATAGATGCTTAACCTGTTCATCAAGACGGCAATCCTGCTTATAAATCGATAGCAATTGGCGTTTGTAATTTAGCGTGAGTTGATTTTCTGAATGCTATTGGATGTCTTGTCGACGAACAACTAATTTGATTAAGGTAGAGAAAGGTTTCCTTCGATGTAGATTTGGAGTAATTTTCTCAAAAGCAAAAGAATTGGGAATCGAATGATGGTGTAATTGCCTCCCTCAGACAAAGTGCAAACTGCAAACTCAGATAGAAAACAGTGAACGCACAGCTTACAGGAAAATTCTAGATCTGTGAAGACAGATCTGGAATAGACCACCGGATCACCGGTCGTGACATGCAATTATGTTATCTGCTGCTATTTTAACGGATATCGGGTTTCTTCTCTACCCTTAAACCACTAATGCAATCCCGACTGATTTGGTTAGATCTGGGCTCAGTGAAGAAACAGTGGAAAACTGAAGGGAGGTAGGAGCTACGTCTTTTAGCACTGATGATGAAAGTAGAAACTGCTGTCTCTGACTAGACACTGAGCGATTGTATTAGGCTGACTGATTTGCAAAATGGATGGATAATTTCTATGGTTGTTTTTTGCCCCGGTTCGGAGAGTTCATGCGTGAGGGGCAAATTTGTCTCCGAAATGTGGACCATTTATCCCTTTTTTTTTCTTCTCGTAGTCACAGATTGTTGTGTTTGCGAGTTGAAATAGGGAGGTAGATGTGCACGTCAGTGTTCAGATCCTGACACGTTTGCCCGGCTAAAAGTAGTTCATAAATGAACGATTTGGTGTCGTAACACCTCAGTGGTTTTCCCCCGGGAAAGGGAAATCTGTAAACCACCGATATTGCAAATCATAAAAAAATCGATCTTCTAAATGCCACAGAAATCCGTCGGTGAACGTGCTCGTGAAAGATTATTTTATGTTACTGACGCGCAAGCTTGTGAATCATGCCGGTTTCAAACACGGTTAGGGTAGTGATGACCATGTCTTACTGACAGAAATTTTCGAGCCCATCTCTTGGTTCTAGTGATCATTACCCTCCCTTCATCTGCAAGCTGCGTTTGGAGCAGTGGACCATACAATCTTGAGCGGCTGCTTCTTGTAGTCAACAGCCCGGGAAAATCGGCGGATCTTTCAACTTTTCACGCGCTCCCAGTTGAGGGCTGTGCGAAGGTTTTATGATTGTTCAGTTCGAGAAATTTGTATTCTTCAGAGCATTTATGGAAATCGGTCTGTATTCAAGTGGGAACAATAAAAATCACGTGTATGCTCAGAAAGTGACCTGACTCGGAATTTGCTGGCGATATGCCTATGTGTGATGACTTGGATAATTTGGAAGCATTTTTCGACAAAATTAATCACAATGTTGCTTTATTTAACATGCACTGTTTATTTTTGGATTTCAAAGAAGCGCCGCAGGATTGCTCTTGCCCGCGGCCTTCCTTTGGTTTTCCACGAAAGAATTCAACGAGGTAGAAAAGTTTATTCTTCTAGATCGTCGCATCTCACAGATTTTCGTCTATCGGATTTACGATCTTTGCACATACAGAAAGTTTGATAGGCATTAACTGACTTGAGATATCTGTAGCGTCGAAGTGACACCCGGTTGCTGGTCAAGGGTAGAGTATGCACTGCAACAGTATGATCATCCTGAAAAGGGCTTAGAGAAGAGCCGCTGAGATCGGTTTATGTGAGACCTTCCGTGTTTGAACAACATTGTCTTCATATTGTTGGTAAGATAAGGTGGGGGAATTTTTTGAGTAACTCCGATGTTATGACCAATACGCTGGCCATTAGGGTATTTTTCAAACAGAACGCTGAATCGGAATAGGTTGCAGTGGTTGGGGTATGTACTGATCCTGCCACACAAACGTATAAATCGTTGCACGCTGCTGTCCGATGGAGGCAATGGTTGGGAAATTGGTCAAGGTGTTCAATCGAAAACCTTGAGATCCCTAAACTGTTAATTGGCTCTAAGAGGTTCAGTTTACCTAACGGAACGTCTTTAAAAGAAAGACTCAGTGAACATCGGTTTTTGAACACCGATGTGTGTTCAGTGAGACTTCAGGATGCGGGTGGAAAAGTGTCCTGGCAACTGTGAGATCGAACTTAGCGTCCTGGTCCCCAGAGTTCAACTTTAGGAGGAAATACTGGATTGTGATAGATTATTTGTTTTACTCATGTGTTGTTCATGACTGCTAGTCATCTTTCTCCGTGTAAATTCTCAGGCGGGTAGTTGTTTGAAAATGAGCCCTAGTGGTATAAAAAGGCTATTCATTCGGCTAATCAACCTTATCAAATTGCAATCCAGGGTACGAAAAGAGGTTAGGTTATCTGGCTGAGTCCCATGGTCAGTTGGGTGCATGCGGATTATTTTCCTAACTATTATTTGTTCATTCCACCTTTGACTTGGCGGTACTGCGAGGTACCAAACTAAGCCAAAACGGGCCATTGCAAGGTTGGCACATAGTTTTAGCTTCAAGCATAACAGTTGTAAACTCAAATGGACTCACTGTGATACGAAACCAAATAGTCATATTCTCGCTTAGATTTAACTGACTCTGGTAGCATTAAATGAACTAAGGATCGGTTCAAAATATTAGCAAACTTTTTGAACTCACAGCAGTGTTATTCGAGTTTGGAAAGACACAAGTGTCGAAGCGGAGCTGAAAGAAATCTTGGATCTTGCTTGTAGGCTGCGTCGTTTAGAGAAGTAGAACGCATTTGCCTTTGGAGATAGACTTTTTGAGATTCACATTAAATTGTCGCTTTGCCGAAAGGCAAATTGGTTAGTAGGCTCAATTTTCTGAATTCAGATACCGAAGTCATTACATCACAGTATATTGGGAAATGAATTAGAGATTGCTTTGGTCAGACAAAACAGATGGATGAAAAAACAATTGTTTGTGCTGCCTCCATAACCCGAAAACAGGTGAGCAACTGTATCAACTGTCTGACCCATTGTTTGCTCTGGGATGGAGGATGAGTCAATTTAATTGCACAGCAACCACAAACTAAGTTCGAACGTAGCGTGGAGGGTTGTAAGGATGGAACGCATTGGCTCCCCAGTAGGAGCCTTACTGGGAAATGGTGAGAATCTGTGTGATCTAGATCATGCAGATGCATGTTCGAATCTGCTGACCTTACACAGCGTGCACTGGACACACTTCCCGAGCTCTGTGGCTCGGTTTGGCATGTGCTTCGCACCTTCGAAATTCAAAGTGCTGTTAAAGGACTGCACGGCAGTAGTGTCGAACTTGATACTGGATGGAAAGGAACTAACGATTGTGGACCGTTTCGCTTACCTTGGTAGCTGTGTGTCGAAAGATGGTAGTGCGACATTAAAAGTGGACATGCGCATATCGAAGGCTTGAGCAGCTTACGCTGGACTGAAGCACTTGTGGCGTCGGCCTGATATTTTACTGAAGTTGAAAGGTCGTGTGTACTGTGCCGCAGTGCGTTCAGTTCTATTGTGTGATTGCGAGGCATGGAGTATGCGTGTGGGAGATGTTCGTCGGTTAGAGGTTTTCGACCACTGATATTTACGTAGTATAACTAGGATTTGATGGAGTGACCGGGTGAGTAATGTGGTAGTCAGGAATTTAGTACTAGGTGCCAATTCTAAGAATAACTTTTTTCAGCATATGAAACACTAAACTACGTTGTTTTGGTTACGTGTTGCTTAGGACGAACACTCATTTACCAACCGTGCCCTATTGTGCGTTCCCCCCACGGAGTGGAGGAAGCCATTTGGAGGTGATCAGATGATATGTCAATGTGTATTGAGATAATGCATAGTGAAAATAAATGAATTAGGTGTCTCACGTCTTGTTGGTTGGGATCCGAAAGACCCGTCTACCAGCTGGCTGGTGACATTGAAGGATATGGCGATGAAGCGCGAACCATGGCGGTAGTGTTTTCATTTGCTGTCGAATCAGGGTGATTACCAATTGCGTTTGTACAGTTAGGCTGTGTTCTGTGTGTTGACTACAGCGGCATTCTTATCTTTTGTCGCCCATTTAGGTGCAATTTCTGTTCACTCTTCTTACAGAAACACGCAATCCTGGGCACAATGTAGCGGTCACTGAGGCTTGCCTTGCTGTTTAACAATGGGAAACGATGATGCTTCGTCTGGGGTTATAACACAGCATCACTGAACTAGGCTGCTTATCTCTGTTCTTTTACAAGGGATGGATGCCTCGCGTCACCCACAAATCTGAACGCCAGCTTGTATTTTCTTCATCGAGTACTGTTAAACTGATCATGGAAGTACCTACTGTCATCAAATGATCTTCCATTCTTTACCTAGGAATGATACTCTTGTCCTTATGAGATTATTTATTTTCTCATTTGAAAAGATAAAACTGCTGAGATCTACCCGCTTTCAATACAATAGGGGAAGATGGCTTGTTAGGAATGATGCATGAAGTTATTTGTTATTGTTTAGTCTTACATTTTTCGATCAGAACACTTCGTCGCATTGTTGTTTCATTGTTCTGGCCATTTGTAGTCCCTGTGTTTGGCATATAATTTAGAAATATCAATAATGTGCTAGCCAAGTGAACCCTGAAACTAGTATCCGCATTTTTGTCACACCATGCATGGTTTTGGCCCGGTGAGGAAGAACATCTTGATTCAAAAACTAATTTCACTTTCCTTCACTTAAACCGTTCGATTTCAGTCTACTTTGCTTTGTCTCCCCACCCCTTAATAAAAGGCAAACCGAACTAGTTCGGCTCATTTAGGGCCGTTCTGCTTCATTTCACATTTTTAAAATATCATAACCGGGCTAATTTGTTGTTCGGAAATAAACACTGACATTATCCTGATGTGAACGTAAAGCAAAATTCTAAATCATTTCTAGATTAATCGGATGTAGAGCGACCAAAATAGTGAAGATGAACCTTTGAGCAAGAATTGAACTCGGAACATTCGTATCCAGGGCACCTGGGCGTCGACGGTTTCTCCTGAACAGAGGGCACAGCTAGTTGCACAGTTAAAATCCATTCGATCTCATTCTGTTCTTCCCAAATCACCTCATTGATTATATTTCTAATACCAATCGTGAATTCGGCAGCCACAGCCGCAACTCACAGCAACGTGTGCTGTGAGTTTTTTCATCAAACGCTGATAGCACCGCACATGGCACCATTTGGAAACATGAAGTTGTCCTGTTCACTCCGAGTATGTTTCGATTGGATGAATTTGCAATGCAGAGTCAGCCTACTGCCTATAAAATGTCGTCGTTTCTTCTCTGCTCCGTTCCCCATCGCGCACCTACCCAAACGTGTATTAACAGAATCCACTGGCAACTGATGAAAATCAGAATGGAACTGCAAAAGTACGTGACGTGGTTCGTGCATCCGATTTCAGATTTATCAAAGTTCTCGGCAAGGGCAGTTTTGGTAAAGTAAGTTTTAAGCCTCTTTCTTAATTTTGGAGATAAATGCTTCCATTTGTCAGACAATTATTGAAGAGTTTGGTCAATGACTTTTGAAATTCCGATAAAGATGGGCAGTGAAATACTGAGTTGAAATCGCCGTTCGGTTGTTCATAGTAGGCATATTTTTGGGATTCTTTTGGACGTGAGTTCAATGGCATTTGGGTGCACGCGGTGCTGACCCTAGTTTGCTGCAAACAAGGTTGACGCCTTTGTACTGTCCTTTTTATTCGTTCTTCTGTAAACACAAGCAGACAATATACCCCAGAGGTCCGCAATCTGGATGCAAAATGACAATCCACAATGCAGCTGAATGATTTTCTTTCGCTCATCTACTCAGTGTCAGTGATTTCGATAGTGGTTTTCGCTAAACCACCCATGGGTGGTTTACCACCGTGGGATTAAAAGCTGACCGTGAACGACCATCATTTACGACTTTTAGGTCTTTGCGGGACTGTTGAGATGATCATTGACAACGAAATGGTCATCTACCTCTGAGGTTCGATGATGAAAAAATTACGTTTTTAAATCACGTCTGGCTGTGAGCACGAATGCACATTGGTTCGATGACACGCAGATGAGTTTTACTTGTTTGAATATACGCTTACATATGTCTAAAGACTTGTCGTTCGTAAACCCCTGTCAACGCTGAATTCCACCGCAGTAAACTGCGATCGGTCTACTAGTCATAAGGTCATTCAGACAGGTGAAAAAAAATCGAAGACTGTACGTTTTTACTTAGCAGGGCAGTTTAAGTTGCCCATGGTGGTTTTATTATGTGGCGTGTTAGAATGTTCGACTTCATTTGGATTACTTGGCTTCTATGACCGAATTCGACACCTCGTCCCCTCTATACTTTCCAAGCGACCAACGATTAATAAATAACGATCCTGTTTATGGCAATATTAACAAACTTCAAGCTAGTCTGAAGTAGAATAATTGAGTAATCTCAGAGAATATAATGTAGAACAATATTGTGTTGAAAAACCGGAATCGAACTCAGAGTCTACTTCATGTGATATACTGGCTTGGCTCCTGGTAGAAGCGAATAAATTGAGCAGAAGGAAATGCAAGCGATAGGCGAATCGAAATCCAGCTTATCTGGCATGACGAATTAATGTCTAATTCTATTTTCGGGTAGGGTTTGTAGGTCACGTTATCTTGGCAGTCATGTCACATTTGTTTTGATTAATCGAGCATGATATCAGCACTCTCCTTAGGTGCATGTATGCTCTGACAACGTCCTTATTTCTTCTAAATAATACGAATTGAATTTCTTCCTATGCTCTACCTCCAACCTTATCATCACTAACTTCCGTTGTCACCCTCGGCTGGTTTCGTCGTACTCTCCTAACAGTGGGCATTCCTACAATTTAAGACTGTTCGTACTGTGTCCTCGCTGTACCCTACCCTTGATAACCATTCTTTGCACTTTTACTCGTTTACATTCTTTTTTGAATATTTCTAATTTTTAACACTCAAACCTTTTCTCGCGCCGCATATTAGAACTTAATTTATTATTATCTGTCGGATGCTTAGTCACACTTCTCGAAAATAGGGCAAACATGTGTCGATTTGAAAAGTGGGTGACGGGATAAAATGAACCTTATTCCAGACAGTGTATTGCTGAACTCTGTATTAAATGGTATCCTTAAATTGCAAACCGGAGTGCAAAAAGTATGGCCTGGGACAGGACGGATGCAATGCAATTCAGAGCAAAGCATTACAGAAAAGAAACAAATGGTCCGGGTTACAATTTCCAGCGTTTGAACAATTGTTGTACGTGCTTTTGCAATCTTGCCTTTTTGGTGATTTAATAGAATTCATATATTGCTAGTCTTTTTTCATTTCTATGCTGTAAGTTATTGGATATCGTTATCTGCATATTCTCATCATTCATGATTATTTTTGCCATCAGGTATTTTTGGCCGAACGAAAAGACACGGACGAAGTTTACGCGGTGAAAATTTTGAAAAAAGATGTCATTCTTCAAGATGACGATGCCGAATGCACAATGATTGAAAAGCGTGTGCTGGCATTGCAAAGAAAACCGCCCTTTCTAGTCCAACTGCATTCATGTTTCCAAACCATGGTACGTTCACTTGCGTTTTTGCCCACTTTGTCTGATGCAATGATACAAATGACCTCTGGATTCCCCTGTGCAACAAACTGTGCATTTGGTGTCACGCGATAAACTTAATTCATCCAGTAATGGTTTAACAGGTGTTCATATGTCACGTTATGTTTGGAAAGTAGAACCCCAGACGAATTCAGAATAGTGTCGAAATCGGCCGACACCTTAAGAACGATAAAAAAGGAATGAGGAGGTGGAACAAGTTAACAGGTGGTATTTGTAAAATGAAGTTTGGAGTTTACCTTTTGGAACTGTGATTTTTATTCAAATGGCATCTGACTAAGTTGCAACTCACCATTTCACATGAGCTCGCTTCCAACAGGATAGGATTAAGGTTCCATTATATGAATAAAATCCCAATGAATACGACTACGCTTATAACAAAAGGAATCAAGCCTGGCCAAAAATCGCTTATCATTGAGCATTTGAGATAAAACAACTATTGTACCTCTACCAGTAGTTATTCTGTGAAGTTGAAATTATTAAAAGGCTTTCAAACGGGCAGGTGAGTTCCGACTTTTACTTTCGAACTGGTAACTCCGTGCCTGAAATTAATTGTTATAATCTTTCGTTCATAATCGCAGTATGGGACATTTTTGCTCTGCAAAGCAATTGATAGAAATGAAAAGGTTCTGTTCCGAACTGTCTTAGATTGGTTAACGTTTTTCGAACATCCTGGTTGTTGGGTGCCAGATAGTCCGGCCCTCTTTTACCGTTTTCAACATCACAGGCATCCCCATGGCTGCCTGACTTAAAAAACTTGAAAATTATACATTGCCAAAATAAGCACTTCCTGTGTGCCGTATTTTTGTGTAGTCATGGAAATAATTCATCAACGATTAATGCAATTAAAGACAAAATTTACTGGCACTACTGATCACTTTAGCAATGCGGGAGTACGTTGTAGACAACAAAATAAACTTTTTAGAAACAACGGCATTGGATTTGTGAATAGTATCACTTATCTGATGCTCTTAACCGGTCCTCCTCTGGTGATTCTTCTTCGTACTCATGCTGCTCTAAAGTTTGACAGTAAATATATCACAGAGAATTGCCGACAATCACGGTTTTTATCGCCAAAATGATTGCAATTTCAACTGGATGCCTGTATGAAATACTTATACAAAACCCGCATTTCTGGATTCTCAGATTTCTCCTGCCACATGAGCTCAGTGTTACCTAGTGGGATTTAGTCGCCGATTTTCCACCCGTTTTCTTTTAGTCTCAGCATCTAGCTCTACTCGAACCCAACCGAGCTTAACCACTTCCAAGATTCTCTTTTGAATAAGAATTCTGTTCTAGTTTTGTTTTGACGTGCTTTTGGTATACACGGATATTGTGCCTCGTTTCTGCGATACACACTTCCCCGACGGAATCGGTTGTGGTTCAAATCTGCGCTAGACAGGTAATTTTTGGCAACCCATTGCACATGAAACTCTACGGCGTTAGAGTGATTGTCTAGATTGGGCTTGTACATGCGAAACCTTTGTGATTACCATCCGAAGTTTTCACCCATTCATTTGGTATACGAACGCCTCAAACTGCTTCCCCAATTCATCAACCGCGAACGATATAAAAACCGATTTTCTTGTGCTGAAAAAAGCTTTCTTGTGCAGCTCGGCCGGCTCAGGTTCACGCCTACCCACTTTAATGAATTCACGTCAACTCCGGATCGGTTGTAATTGTGTCGCCTCACAAGTGTGACATGTGTTAGTTAGGTTTGAAGTGATTTTTTGTTTGAATTAGACGTCGACTGCTTGCTCTTTCTTGCTAACTTGAGAAATGGGTATCCGAAACACAAGTTGTTCGTTAATTGGACGCGATTAAACTGCGTAGTGTTTATCTGATAAAACTTGAAATGGAAGTAAGGTTTTGGTACCCATTTATATGTACATTATACATTATATATATATATATATTTATACAGGCACTACGTTTTTGGACATCTTCAGCAGAAAAATTTCCTACTTATGATAAAGTTATTGCTGGCCTCTCGGTTTATTATACAGTGCGCATTTTTCTATTTATACATTAATATTTTCAGACAGCTTGGTAACTTTAACACAGAGGGATCAGAAACTTCACCAAGATCAACATGAAGAAGTTTGGACATTCGGTTTTGTTCTACCCTCAGACAGTGATTAAAAATCTATCATGCCAAATCTTACTGCATCACTCATGGGACAGTTTTAGTTCACAAACGTGCAGAAAGAAATGGAAGCGGAAACAAACCAGTTCATCACACGCAGCAAAAGATCGCTTGTTTTCAAGCAATAACTCATTTTTTCTGAGTGAAATCACCCCGAAACGGTTTATCATGGGGCAGTTCACCTAGGGCTTGACCCCATACAGTGAAGGATGATTCTAAATGAAACGGGTGTGCGGTAATCATCCGCACTTTCAAACCACGATTAAAGTTTAATAAAATCTTCAAGTTCTTAAGGCAAACATAAATTCAACATGCTTCTTCTTCCTGCATACGACATCTAGGTAACAGCTTCCAGTATGCACGAAGCACAATGGTCTTGTGAGGGCTGTTGCCGGTTATTCGTTTTGAAATACAGTCAGCAAAGCATTCAACTAAAATGTGTCAAAATTCAGTTTGCAGATAAGCCCGTTTTATACTTTTGTAACCAGGACTCAAAAAGGTGGTCTGAAACTTGTTTTTAACAACCGTGTCAATTCCACGATTTGTTTCTGATTAGTAGCTGTGTGAAATTAGCTGAGAAAGGCACCTTGTGCCTTAATTTTGAGGTGATGACTCGTCAACCAATAACTTTATGTTGTTCTCAGAAACAGCTTCCGAATTTCGTGAATTGAGGTGTCCCGGATAACCCACCACAAATGATTTTGTCTAGTAGTTCTCGTTTGATGGTTTACAATATCGCATGTGAAGTTAAGTCATCTAATCTAACCAGAACTGGATGCCATCATGTAAGTCTTCTCGAATTATGGATAGCGGAACGATCAACAAATTGATCTTTTCGTGAATAAGGTGACCTTCGACTCAGCAAAGTACTGACCACTGACAAGCAACTGCCGTGTCTCGATGGTGCTGGATTTTTGCTTCTGAGTCTTTTTCCCGATGCATTCAACAGGAGTTTGCTGATGCCACTGTGCCCTGACGATTTTTGGTCTGGACCCATAGTCATCGTTTCATTTTTATATCTCCGCACAACCTGTTCAAATAAATGTTTTTGGCTTGCAATAAAGATTTTATTTGTGAATTGCCTTTGTTTGCCGCAGAGGAAAACGCTGCCAAATTCTTCTTTTGCCCGTCAGTATCACCTGTTTAGGCAAACAGATTTCCTGTAAATGCATGATCATGCCACTCAGAGTAACGTAATCCGGTTTGCCGTCTACTTATATTCGTACATCAAAATCCAGATTTTCCAAACTACGACGTCCGATTGATGGTTAGATATTCAACAAAAAGTTGTCCGGAAAAAGCGTTCAGTTATGGTAATAACGAATTACTTGTAAGTAATTGCTCCATAATTATAATCCACATTTGAGGCTTTCGTTCAAGTCACTGCAAATTCTGGTTAGTATTAATACTAATTTTTGGTATTGCATGCTGAAACTAGGTAAAATTTTGTAGTGCGTTGCCGTATTGACGTTTTGAAAAGCAATAAAGGTCGTGAATCTGAACAAATCTCTTTCCTATTATTTAGGAATTGTATTATAAATGAAATAATAAAGTTTCTGCTAAGCAGAGACAGATTGCACGGAACATAAAACTTAAATTTCGGACGGCTGGAGTCGTGGGGTTGGTTGAGGGAATGGTCACGACGGAATGAATGTGAAATGAAAGAGTGAAGATGTTTTGTGCAAATGGCACAGCTGTTGTCTTGGTGCTTTTGTACAGCGACAGTACGAGGTCATTTAAGGCTAGACCAGAAACTGAATGAATCGAACCTCGCTAACCAGTGTGAAATAACATTTGTTCGCATATGAAACTTACAATAATATGAGAGTCAGTAGGGAAATCTTAATGAACATAGTGGCGCACAATAAGGGCATTCCTATAATGCCGAAACCGTGATCCAATTTAATGCGGTAAGTAGGGACAAGCAAGTTGCTGGACTGGAACAGCTAGATTGTATTTATACCGGACTGGTTTGCAAGTCACCCATGAACCACATACAGATCAATAACACCACTGGTTTGAGTGATAATTGTGTATTTACCAGAAAGACTGACCGACTGGCTGTGTACCGTCTGATAGAAATAACATGTTCCAGTCATTGATTAATAAGGTCTGCTTTGAATTCTCATTTCGCACACTGTACATTTTCATTGATGTATGTGATCAGATGTAGTGGAAAATTTTGAGCCACATTCTTCACGGTGTGTTAGAAAACTTCCCACAATGATCTCTGTGTTGTTCATTCATAGGTTAATTTAGCCAATCAATATTTCTGACGATGGGCACTGTCCCAATGAGATTTAAAAAACACTTTTTATCAAAGCATTAGTTAGTTGATGTCTATCAGCATGCGTATTGATAATTCAGGGTATTAACCCTATTTGCCCGTACGAATTCCCTAATCCGTCTCGGAAGAGAGATTTAAGTCAGTGTAATCATCAAATTTATTGTGTACTGTCTGGACATTGGCCAAACAGAAGTGTGTAGAACAAAGCGTGAATTTCAGGGTCACAGCTCGATTAGACATATTATGACCGATCATTTAAATCAGTCACGTTGGCAATTTACCGGATTCGGTACACTTGCAATTTGCAAAGATTTTTCAACTTTTCAAAATCCTTTTTTGTGACCAAGACAATACCAAGAAAGTATAGGATTGTCCAACACGGTCTATGATTGACGAGAGTTGACTGAACCTTTGACATGTTGCCCGGATTGGTCTCCACTTCTTGACAAAGTATTTAAACAGCACATATAGTACAGACATTCGACGAAGAACAATCACGACTGGCTCACTTTTACTTCCTCATATTAAATGAGTCGTATGTGGAGGATGGGAACATAGTAATTTGAATTCTCCACTTCTTACTTTATACAAAGTAGTTGGTTGTGCCGAACATGAAATGACGATTAGCCGAATGGGTTCACGGCGTTCGGGAATTAAATAGTCCCCGAGGGAAACTGAAAAGTGAATACAGTGTGTTTACTTTGCAAATGAGAAACATTTTATTTGCCTCGCCCGAGGTCCATAATTATTAGCAAGACGACTGTACAAAAAGAAGAACGGCATCTCGGTCGATGGACAATCTGGAGGTGTACTCTTGGTGAATGACTGAAGTTCGGTAATCAGGAGTAAACTGAGACATCCATTCATGAAGTGAACATGGTCTTTGTCGGTCACTTACCACCAAAATGATTTTTCGATTGCCAACTAATATCTAACCAACTAGCTGCTCCTCTCTTCGTGGCAAAACAATGGTGCAGTCTGAATACAGCCCAGACCTGAAATCTGCAGTAAATATGTAAAGGTTTCTAGTCGAAGGATTTTCACCTTTATTCACCCTTCTCTCCCTAAGAACTGGGATGCCAGGTGGATCCGATCAAGAATTAGAACACTCTCAGCAGAGGTGCAAATGAGACTCTAACGCAGAGCACTGAATCTGAAACAACCTTGAAACAGGAAGGCTGATAAACCCGGCACTGTAGGCTGGTTTTTTGCACAGTCATAGTCTAGAACAATAAGATACTCCCATCACAGTTGAACTTCGCATGTTTTTCGCATATATGTACATGTATGGGTGAAAGACAAGATGAATGGGGGTTCACATTACGGTCTTCTGTTTCACTGCTGCTCACATTACCAGGGATGTCGATCATAGTTAATACGACTGTGGAAATGCACCAAGCCACTCTCAGGCTGATGGTATCGCCGTGCGTTCCACAGCGCAGAACTTTTCTAATTGCGATTAAAGGCGTTTCACGTTTTACTCCTACCTTGTGCACAAGCAGTTGTTTTTTCCATCTATGGATTCTTCAGTACCTAAGAAACCAATACTCTTCACCAGCCGTTGCATAAAACGAGAGCCTTTGAATTAAATGCTGAACCATTCGGGACTAAATAGCCATACACTCTAGTTCATTGGTGACAAAAAGATCAATTTTGTTTCCTAATGGAAGTCACAGGTGGATAACGAAACATTTTTAACACCAATGATTTTGTCGCTCAGTCACCGTGGTTTCCCCACAGACTGCAAACTGGTATTCATTTGTGAACTGAAATTCCGTTCTCTTGAACAGTTTTCATTAGTCACTCTGTAAACATAACCCACGCTTTTTGTAGACTGAACTCGGAGTCATCCGCCGTTCCAAACAAGTTAGTTCCATGGAGTAGGATCCATGCAGTCTTAAAGTTCATGGAATCTCTAATTTGCCTGCATGTTCACATCACGCGATGCATTTCCAAGCCTATTTACTTTTTCACTAAACTCTCAATTAGATTAAGCCTCTGTCATCAAAAATTTCAGAGCTTCGAATCCCAGATTCGCCGGTCACCTGAGCTAGTGAGACCTTAAGTAGTTATGTGTCACTCCAAGTTTTCGGGTCGCGGTTGCCGTTTCCCCCCCCCC
>LUCM01002605.1:203142-223412 GCA_008360955.1 Fasciolopsis buskii | reverse complement strand
ACTGCCAAGACAGGTAACGAGGTTTCGCTTATCAGATGTTCAGTAATTTTTCGTGTGCTGCGTGTGGTTCAGAAAGATGATTTCGACAGTTGTTTTGGTGGATGGTTTCTAGAAATGGTTAGTTGATATTGAAAACTTAGAAATGGATTTGTTGTGTGATTACGTGCCTTCCGATTGGCGCATTTTAAATCGTACCATGTATTAAGTAGATGCACCTATTCAATGGTGGTGCGCTTCAGACGGACAACCGTACCGAATTTGACGTGAATTTGTTGATTCGAAAGTCTACACTGACCGATGTTTCAGTAAGGTTTACCCATGTACAACCAGGACTAATATTCTGTTTGTGATTACTATTGTGCAAAATTTTCGGATAATAATTAAAAATTACACAGAAGCAGAATTACTTCGGGCGCATGAACGCCGATCAATTTTTTGTTAACCTGCAGTATTCTATTCGTGAGAACAATAGTTAGTCGGCACAGCAATCATGAGAGCTCGCAAACAACCAGATTTTAAGGAATGACATTTTTCCCCCATCCCAGAAGTTATTAACAAAAGCTGAATCGGAGTCGATTTCGACACTCCTACACATCCACCCACTTTCTTGCCCGACCGCTGTTAGCTACATTCTGCCTATCGGTGAAAATTTTATCGGTGCTATTACAGGTATTACATCCTGTGAGAATCTATGAGATTGTACGTTATTATATTTTTAATAAAAGAATTAAAACGACTCCGAGACATTTGAATACTTCATGAAGATACGTTTGGGCCGTTGAACTTATGGAATTTTTGAAGCGTACGAAACTGTTACGAGAAGGTCATTCAAGGCAAACTAAACAAAGTTCATAGCGCATAGGCGGGGCAATGACTGCTGCCCCACGCAAACTCTGTCACGATTCACTGATTTCTCGTTACATGCTCAAATGTCACGTATGAAAAAGCTTGAAAATTATGGTCCAATGAAATAATTGTTGCACAGTGCTGTGTTGTCAGATCATACCACGATATTATTTGACGCTTCATGTTCCTGCGTTGGCTTTCCGTAGCTAGGACTTAGTCATTACTTCATATCTGGGATGAAATGTCACCGAGTTAGTATCGTTAAATCCCGTCCTTCGGAAATGCAACATCTGGACATGGGATAATTTTATAAAACTCTTATCATTTGTAAATTGTTCTAATGCTACTGTCACCGTTTTGTTGTTTTACGTACATGGATGTGGGCTGTTTCCGTGACCAAAATTGATCGAGGTTGCAGAAGTGACAGAATATGGTAACCTAACCGCCTCCAACACAATGTCATCTTACGTGTACTCTGTTTTATGATGGCAATAATCGAGTTGGCTTAGGTTTACTGTCCAAACTGAACGATGCAAATATCTCCGTAAGAAGAACGACTTATTGACATAAAAAGTAGCGCAGTAAGATGTCCTAACGGATAGACGGTTCGAGAATTTTGATGAAATGAAGATTATTAATTAGTGAACACCCCACTAGGAAAGTTCATCATATTCATAAAGTAGAATTTTAACGGACCAGTCGAAAGAGATCGGCAAACTGTTCTTATCGATCAATCAGTTTTAAGCGAGTAAACGAAAGGCAGTATTGTACAAATTGGAGTCAGGAAAAGTAACTAAATGGTTTATTAGATAAACTCCACTACCTTGTTGAGATTCTCAGCACATAGTTAAATGCCTCGAGTAGAAATTGATGTTGTAAAGAGACAACAAAACGACTGGAACAGTGCCATGAGAATATTGTGTAGATGAACGAAATTAGTGGCCAGGTGACCAACCCTATGAGGAAAGTGAAACTGGCAAGCAGAGAAGACAGTGATCAGGCTTAGTCGTGGTCTAAAAAACCGATTGTCTGGAGTGTGCTAATTTCATATTTCTACCTAGATCAATGATTAGATGTATCCAGACAATCTTGTGTTCTCGTCGTCATATGATGAGCTTCTCATCTGGGAGTATGATTCACCAGGATCAACCAATGATAAACGAGAAGGAAGAGAAGGCATTTCAAACGAAGGGAACATGTTGTTTAGCCGTTCAAAAAACGGCATAGTGTTCCGCTGTAGGACTTCCTTCGGCGAGCGACCTTCGTGCCCTTCAGTCTACTGACCCATTGTGTACAATTGTAGCTTCAATATGAAACAAATCGCAACCACACGTTCTGTACGACAACCTGATGGTTTCCCAACACAATATCAGCGTGCTAAGAAACGCATTGTGGTCTATCCTCCGTGTTTCCTTTGGTTCATGCCACGACATTAGTTCTGCTTAGGCAATTTTCGCAAACCACTTGACTCATAACAAAGACAGGTAAAGAACTACAGATTACTTCTTGGCAAAGTGTCTGCCGGTAGTCTTGGTCATGCATCTCCCTGATTTTGTCAGCTTTCTTCTCCTTGCGGAATATCTGGACACGCAGGTAAAATGTAGACAATCCGAAGTACTCATATATCAATTCAGGAAGCTTGAACTTCTGCAAAATACAGTTGTGGATATAGCTGTTTTCTTATCCGCATTGGGGCATGTTTCACAGTAATTGTGTTCAGCGTTTTGGGCACAGTAATATCTATGCAGCCTTCTACTAGCATGAGGAAAGCGAGTTCTTCAGTCGAACAACATTCAGTCGTAAACAAAATTGCGCACACTGCTCACAGCCCTTACCGATTAGGCATGCGAGGTCAACTGAGTGACCAACTCCAAATTTAGAAGTTTCTCACGTCCGCAAAGTCAGCCTCGGCGGCCGAATATCGATGCGAATGAATTATTCCTTAGTACAAAATTAGACTTATGGAATTTTGGATAAAAGTCACTTTAACATTAGCTACTCATGACAGTTTCTGCGTTGCGTTCGATTAGATGGTTGTGAAGTCGACATTCACCTATTACCCACAAATCGTATATTTAAATCCTTATCGACGTACTCTCTCTTTCACTCTCGTTCTATAAAGTGAAAAACAACGTCAGCAGCCGAGGGTTAACTAGCGGTAACCTTTCACAACCAAACTGCACCTTGATATGGTGTGACGGCTTGCGTGCCTCCACGATTCAACGAGCTATGCAGGATGGCTTATCTCAAGCCGAAGATCCAATCATGCCTGAAGGTGCAATGGGTAGAGGCCTGACGAAGTAGTCTCCTGGTCCTCCAAGTTGGGGGTTTATCTAAGTTAGCAGCTCGGTCATAAAAACGAGTAGGAGACTAATTGATCCAAGTAGATGGGCTTCCACTCAGCTGTACCCCGCTGCCTTGCGGTCAGTTTCATGTCCGAACCAAAGGCTTTGGTTGTGAACCCTAATCGTTCTTCTGTTTAGCGGCTGGACCCCCTAGCAGCACCCGTTTATTAATCCTCATGAGTAACAACGGCCTTATAAAATTAATCTATCTGCATCCGGCTATTGCGCAGGATAACCAAGACCCCTTTCCTTATTGGATCGAGCAGGTAAATAAGCTGCGTCGACAGTTGCAGCGTCAGTTGGCAATAAGTCTTAAGAATGACTGTGAGAACTTGTGCTTTAAGGTAGCCAAAGAGAGGGGAGTAGTGGCCGCTTCAGGTAACAGTCACAGACTGTTTTAGCTTATGCGTGGCAGCGGTGGGTGGCAAACTTCGGTTAGTGAAGTCGCGTGCGATAGGACTGGAGAGCTCATCCATGGTAGACAGCAACGGCTGAACCGTTGGGCTGAGCACTTCAAGGATCAGTTTAAATGGCCGCATACTAGCGTATTTAGACCGAAGTCCGTAACTGCGAACCCTTAGGAGGTGTCTATCAACTCCCGAATGGAAATGGAAATGGAGTCGAATATTGGACTTCTGAAGAGAGGAAAGGCAGCCGGTCCCGACGAACTCTCCAGTTATTTTCAAACTGGATGGAGAAGATCTGGTAAAAATCTCTCACCTACTTGCTTCATGATATCTGGAACGAGGAACTTATTCCATTATCGTGGGATGGGCCATTGATTGTAACCATTATCTAGAAGAGCAAAACGAAGTGACTATAGCAATCATCGTGGGATTGGTTTAATTCCGATAGTAACCAAGGCGTTAGCTTCGATAATGCAGCACCATTTTACGTCGATTCGCGAGGGTAAAACCCTTAAGAAGCGGCCGGATTCCATCCCGGTGGAGGTTGCATCAACCAAATGTTCACTCTCCCTCCGGTAGTCGCAGTGCGTTGCACAAACCCTTGCCTTACGATCGTAATCTTTCTGGCCTTAAAAATGCGTTCGACTCGGTGAAACGGACAGCATTATTCAGTGCTCTCTCCTGGGGTGGTATACCAGCGAAATTTGTGAATCTGTTCCGAGCATTGTACTTGCATACCTATGGTAGCGTGACGGTATAGGGCGAAGTATCAGGTTCAATCGAAACAACTAGCGGTTTTTGATAAGGGCGTCCCATCTATCCATTGCTGTTCAGCTTTGTCATGGACGAGTTGATAGAAAGTGCTTTAGGATATCTCCATGATGTAAGAATCGAACTGGGAAATGGAGGGAAGCTGTATGAGCTGGACTACGCAGATTATATTGTGTCTGTTCGAATCCGCGGACCTTACACAGCGTGCACTGGACACACTTCCCGAGCTCTGTGGCTCGGTTTGGCATGTGCTTCGCACCTTCGAAATTCAAAGTGCTGTTAAAGGACTGCACGGCAGTAGTGTCGAACTTGATACTGGATGGAAAGGAACTAACGATTGTGGACCGTTTCGCTTACCTTGGTAGCTGTGTGTCGAAAGATGGTAGTGCGACATTAAAAGTGGACATGCGCATATCGAAGGCTTGAGCAGCTTACGCTGGACTGAAGCACTTGTGGCGTCGGCCTGATATTTTACTGAAGTTGAAAGGTCGTGTGTACTGTGCCGCAGTGCGTTCAGTTCTATTGTGTGATTGCGAGGCATGGAGTATGCGTGTGGGAGATGTTCGTCGGTTAGAGGTTTTCGACCACTGATATTTACGTAGTATAACTAGGATTTGATGGAGTGATCGGGCGAGTAATGTGGAGGTCAAGAATCTGTGACTAGTTTCCAATCCTGAGAATAACTTATTTCAGCCTATTAAACTTATTAGACTACGCTTGTTGGGTCACGTGTTTCGTATGGCGAACACTCGTCTGCCATATAGTGCCCTATTTTGCGTTCCTCCAAAGGAGTGCAAGTAGAAGCCATGTGGAGGCCAATAGATGACGTGGCAACGTGGGATGAGAAAATGTACAGCGAAGTTGGGTAAATAGGTATCTCAAGCCTTTGTGGTTGGTGTCCGAAAGACTCGTCGACTTGCTGGCTGGAGACACTGAAGGATATGACAGTGAACCGCGAACAGGGCCGAACGTGTTGTCGAATCAGAATGATTGAAGGAGTGCGTTTGTACTTTTAGACTAAGTTCCGTGTGTTGGCTGCTGCAGCTCTCATCTTCTCCCACCTGTTTAGGTCCACTCCGTGATCCCCTTTGGATATTCACTCTTTTTATAGAAACGCTATTTTTTGGAAAAGCAGTGGTCAGTGAGGCTTGCCTTGCTGTTTAACAGTGCACGATGGTAATGCTGATATCTTGTGATTTGCAAAATCGTGCCAGCGAAACATGTCCCTTCAAAAGCTGATGCTCGAGTTGTACTGCCAATATTCAGTGAACCGATGAGAATCAGTGCAGTGGCCCGGTGTGTAATGCATTTAACTCAACAATTGTTATCCTCCCATGATTCATTAGACAAGTAGTACCACTTGCGATGTCTAACAAATGACAGAAATTCCTGGCTTTGTAACACATTTTGCTGAGAAAAATCGTGCCAACATAAAGAGAACTTCTGTGTAGTTTCCACACACTTTCGGAACTTGGTTAGACTCCGCGTAAATTCACTAACTGGCAAGCAATAAAGTGTTCATCCTTAAATTGTTGTTTCGACGTGTGTATTTTGACATTTGAACAGCTTTTGTCTTTGTTTTCATCTACTGTGTGCGAAAAATCCCCAGAGTTTCAGCTGCGGTTTGGAAATTTATTTTGATTTATTAGATTCATTTCTGCCCCGTCAAATTTGTCTTTGCCGAAAAGTGAGCACTCCAGGAAACTTGTTTTTGACGTCTTCCATCACCATCAAAGTCAACGTACCGTGAAGGCCGAAGCAGATGCTCCAAACAACTAGTCCAAAAGATGCTGTAACGTGTGATGAGCGCGTCTCTATCAGTTCAACTATCGGCAGTGCACGTACACTTCATTGTGTTATCCGTTTTCGCGACTTGCAATACCCTAAGGCCAGATTTCATAATTCATGCGCATTGCCACTGATTTACTGCGATCATGGCGCTATGGACAAAGAGTTCGTTTCATTCATGGGACGATTATGGAAGTCACTGTTGTGATCTCAGTACATGTCCACGGAACCTGGTCAGTGCTTCCGGTGTACTCAGTTTGTTCAAACTTTTAAAACACTTCTTGCTGTTCGGTGTTACCGTTTGGCAGCCTATATATTGCATCCAAAAGTCAACTGTCGCAGGTAGTGTCACTGCCGTTTCTAGGGATAAATGGCATGAAATGCTTAACAGTAACGGCAGAAATTGATCGTCAGTGATTGTTAGAAATTAAAATGGTTGTCTTAGCTGTTCTTACACGTTCGAAAGTGGCAATATTTTGGTGATTCGCAGTTTCCAATTTTTTCGTAAGACAGTTAATATCTGTCACTGAGCTGTACTTCACCACTGTCATTTTTACACGGTCCGTTGACCACGGCACATGGGTAATTTTATTTATGCCAAAGATTCGCCAGATCTCCTGCGATACTTGAAAATTCTACGATCTGATATTCTCAGATCTCCCTCGGTCAGACATATGCGGAAAAATACAATGGTAAAATTTGATATCAAGCACAAACCAATCAGTCTCGCACTCATCATGCTTTATTTTCCCGTCCAGGTGTAACTTTG
The DNA here is from genome assembly GCA_008360955.1 of Fasciolopsis buskii. Classification (NCBI taxonomy): domain Eukaryota; kingdom Metazoa; phylum Platyhelminthes; class Trematoda; order Plagiorchiida; family Fasciolidae; genus Fasciolopsis; species Fasciolopsis buskii. The sequence continues at coordinate 216,486 of LUCM01002605.1, read as the reverse complement.
TCCATTCTCAGTTTTTTGGTCACATTAGCAACCCATTTTGGTTCCGGCATTACCAGTTTTGATTGCCGAAAATTAGCGTGAAACTCCGTCGAGTACGGTGGTTCTCGTTTGCTTTAACAATAACAGAGTACGGTCTTCTGCTCGGCCCTGTCTGCAGTCAGTTTTGCTTCTGGCCTCCCAAAGTCGTTTTTAAAGCTGTTCGCAAGCTTACGAAAGTGCTTACAGTCAACCGATATGCATTGCTATGACGTCAAAAGATGTAAATTTTAATTCATTGTTACTAGCTCTCTTCTCTGTGTGCCTTCACTCCGTTCGTTTTTCAGCCTGATATTTGTTTTTTTCTAGCTATGTTCAAAGCCATCTAGTATGAATCTGTATTAACCAGGTTGGGATAAACCAATAATTAACAGAAAATCATGGCTCAGATTTCTTCCCTAAAATACTGACAACTGTCAGAATTAGCTTTAGTTCAGATGAATAGCTAAGTGTAATCCAAACATGCGGCATATTCTAACACATGCAACCCTTTTCGTGCCACATGGATTGTCAGTTTTCAGTCAACTCGAGTCATAAAGCTGTAAGCTGTGAAGCAAATAAAAGGAAGGGGCAACGATTAAATTTTCGGAGGAATTCGAGAAACCCAGTAAAACGACAAAACCAAAAAGGTTAGTCAACTTAATGACTCAGATAATCAAAAATCTGGGACATTATGGTGTCCGTTAGAGTGATCAAAAAAATTCCATTTATTTAATGAACTTTTCGGGTGATCGATTTTTGCACCGTGTCGAGGCATCAGATTAAATTAATGAAACAGCTACTCAAAATAAAAGTCTGGGGTTTATTTGGGAGCTAATAGGTAGGATCCTATTATTCCGAAATAGGTTTCGAACTCGAAGAACTTTTTTGACATAAAGGTAGAATGTGCAATTGTCATTTGTATCATGCAAATTAGTACAACAAGTCAGGTAGCTTCTCAACCGACCAGAGTTTAACGATCCCAGGGACAGGTCTGAAAGGATCCATATGTCAAAATATGTGAATAAAAAAATCCGGATTAAAGGTGTCCACATAAAATTAGCTTGAATATTTATTTGGTAGGGATTGTAAAGGCATCAGGGATTATCGTGTTCATTTGTTGACCAAGGCAGCAACAAAGGCTGCGCAAAATTGCTTTGTCCACGTAGCTCTGAATTCAACGATGTAATTGCTATGATTTCAGCTGCAATGAAAACCTCGTGCTCATTAATTTGGTGTTATCGCTCGATGTTGCTTGTACCTCCTTCCTAAAAGGTGTCACCGGATCAACTTGCTGTCTTCTGTCGACCGAGTTTCGTTGTCATCCTCGTTCCCTTGCAAGGAGAAACCGGAACATGTTCTGTCATTCTTTTTTTACTCACCTAGTTTTGTCAGGTGTATCGTCCCCTAAATGACCACGTGGACTGATATAACAAAATTGTGGGACGTTTGAGGCAGCATTACATTTACCTGTATCATGACTGTCCAGGTGTCATGCATGTTTACCACTTCAAATGAAGTGCATCTGATTTCTAACGTTCGGATTTACTCAGATGCCAGCAGATTTGTTCAGACTATATTATGAACGCAACAGAGCCCTAAGGAATTTATTTCCGTTTGAAATAATAATTATTCTTATCCCTTTTGGACTTTTTGTGCACAATTTGTGCACATTTTCAGGGAGAGAAATGTTATCAACTATATCAGTTGACGGCCTATCGATCGATCGGTCCCTGTTCTTTGTTTTCTCTGTCATCGGTCCGCATTTTCCATGCTGATTGACCTTGTTTCTCATTTCGACCAAGGACAGGCTTGATAACTCTGCTCTGTTCTGCCATCTTTTTAACTGTCTCGACAAAATCACACAGGCTAACAGTGTTGCTTGGGATTTACTTGCCAAATAATTTCATTATTGTTTGCCGGTGAAATCGGTCACGAATAAAGCATTAATTCAGAACGTTCACCTTCAACATACACAATGATAATCCACTTTATTTTCGCACGAGGAACAATTTTCAAGCTGATCTACAGTTTTGTTTTTTGCTCACACGATTTGGTGTGATACATTGTTTCATCGGTGAAGTGCACGAATAGCCTCGTCATCTTGGAACATCCACTGTCCTACTCCTAGGAGAACAAGCAACCCAGTCAAGAGCCTATCCTTAGTATTTCTCTCTATGATTTTCGGAATAAAACCTGTAATTGATACTGTAAATTGTGGGGGTTTCGAATAGCAAACTACTTTTTTTGCCCACAAGCCAAATACCGGTACGGAGTGCCGACTCTGAGCACAATCTGTGGTTCTATTCTCCCCATCAAAGAGAATCGGCGTGCAAGTCAAAAATGATATAACCTAGAACGATGTTATATAGATCTACTTATTATTTCACACACAATGAGGTTCAGCTCACTTAGCCCGCACGGGCATGCATCTATTCTAACACGTTATCGATCATAAACCAAGCATATTGTACCCTAGGAGGACGAACATACTCATCTGCCCCATCCGGAGTCATCAGGTGAATATTGGTCACAGGGCCGATCGTAACATCTCGTTCGACTTACCTTACAATTCCTTCCCCTTCCAGTAAAACTAATGCCATTTTGCAATACGTATCTTCAATCTTGATTTATGGATACTAAAAGAAATAATTCATGAACTGTAATTATGCTGATGAAAATAAAATTGGTAACACCAAAATGATCCGGCTAATCTGTCATCAGCCGAACAAGTAAATGTAGGCTGTGCTTTAAATCTCGTCTTACTTTACCACGAACATGTGATTGTAGAGCACCTACACAGAATCCATCGGACAGCAGAGTAGTTGTACTACACTCACTCGTATAAACTGTACAGCCAAGATCGTAAAGTACGGAAAGCTATCTTTTTACTCCCCAGGCCTGCTATTCTGGCGGAAGATGTCATCTGACCTTCGCAAAGAGCTCACAATTAACAAGGTGTTGGTGGTCGCGTTGTGTTGTTCCAAATTTAGTTAAAATAGAAAAATGGTTAATGTGAATATATTATTTACTATTGGAACATTTCATAAGAAAAAGTACATTGGCACATGGAATCCAGAAACATTTTTGTTTGTGCAGTCCTATCTCTACTTCACTGAGTGCTTCATAATTCACTCCAAAGTTGCGCTTATCTCCAGTGGTCATCATACTGGTTCTATAAGATTTTGCGCTAGCGTATACCACACAATCCTCCGAGGTGCTTTGCATTTCTGATGTCTTTTTAATCCTTTTTGTTACTCCAAGCTGCTATCCTTTCAGTTTGCATTCAAGGGTCCCAGTGTTTTGACGAATAGCCTTGTGAATGTCTGATCTAGGGAAAGGCAGACAATGAGAAAACAGTTTTCGAATCTCATTGGAAGTGTTGGTCCGAAACATTTAATTCCGCGATTGCTCTCATTTGTCTGATTTGTTACGAATACCGGTTTGCAACTGCTCAGAACATGACAATCGTCATTACCCATCTGTCCAGTATTTTTTGACGTGGTACCTGTACGCAGTAGATAACACGAGAGCATAAACGGAACCGATTGTTAGCTTTCGCTCGGGTCTCTGCTGATGAAAATGACAAAGCGGACAGGTACAATTGTAAATGTAATAACTGTTACCAAAATGAAGAACGCATGTGTGCATGCCCGTCTGGTTGCATGGACGCACGTGCTTACATTTATGAGTAGGTATGTACTTGTATACATCTATGTATGATGTATGTATGTATGTATGTGTACACGCATGCACGCAGGTATTCACGTGTGCGTGTTTGTGTGTATGTTTGCATATGCGCTTTTGTGTATGCAAATGCCCAAGTTTGCAGGCACTCATACCGAAAACATAAAATCCTGGCTTAAGATTGGAAAAATCAAGCACAAAATAACATCGAACACTCCGTTAGCAGAACTGATGTTAATCAATCAGGTAATGGTGTGAAACCGCAAAGTTAGCTTGTGTGAAACTACCGGAATGCAATGGGAATTAGGTTTCTAGTCACTCTTCGGTAGTAGTCGAAACATCAGTGGATACATGTGGATAGTACAAATAAGCAATTGGATACGTAATTAACTATGCGAAATCAGTGTTTTCTTTGTACCCACTCGTTTTGCAGTTTCTATGCCGCTGAGGTTGCCGTTGGTCTGTTCTTTCTGCACGATAAAGGAATTATCTACAGGTGAGTCCAGGCACGGCTTGTCACCCATATCTTTTGCTGATTCAAACTTTTGTTTGGCTCAAGGAATATGTTCACTCGAAAATTTTCACTTGGATACCTTCTTGTTCATTTTACTGCCTCGGTATTTGCGTTTGGGCGGTAGATTTTCAAACGTGCCAGTGGTAACTAAAATTTGTCCTCGCGAGTGATGCATTCTCGCTCAAGTGGAACCGGTGCAATAGGGATTGTTCTATGCAACATATGTGGTTATTGGGTACAGCTAATTCGTTTATAGTAGGCGAATTATGCTCCAAGGTTGAAGGTTTGCTCGGGAGATAAACGAACTGGATAAGAAAGAGAAGAACGATTTGGGAGTTTTCGGTGACAGCGAGAACTAAACAAACCGAAGGAGCTAAACTTGACAAAATTGATTGGATTTTGGAGTGATCAAAAAGAGCCACAGGGAACATAATTCTTAAGAGGAGATTTGATGATAACAAAAATGGAGTAAATGGACAAACAAAGAGAATTGACTGATGCACAAAAAGAATCCGAATTTCGTGGAGCACTAAGGACCATTGCGAATGCAAACAGTTCTCGGGAGAGCATATTTATCAAAATTTTAAATGGTGAATTCCTGAGCGCAATTGGAGGCAATGCAAAAATAATTCATGTTCATATTTCTTGTTCCATTTAAACTCATTCTTTTCTGGAATTCGCCTAAACTTTGAAAGCCTTCGCGAACAGTTCAATCAATTACCGTCTTTTGGAAGAGCGATCAAGTACGGCCTCTCGTGCAGTAAGTGTGGTGGCGTAAAGGACCAATTTAGTGAATAGTCACGTGGCTGTTGAAAAGCTGGCCATTTGTTTGCACAAATTTGGGAATTCATTGTAAACTGTACCCAGTAATATTTGATTCTTTGGCCTGAACATATATCTGTGCGTGACTAATTTCAGAAAATTTGTGTTATATCCCACTGCGAACCATCCGTTTTCAACGAGTTTCATCAGGTCATTATGAGCCACATTCGAATGTCGGATATCAAATCATTAAAAATGTTAACCTGGTTTTCGTGATTTATTTCACCCAGTAATCGTTGTTTTTTAAGTGAATAATTCTTTCCGTTTATGCTAGTCAAATTTAATGACGCTCAAATGGTGAGTGCCTCGGACAAGAGACCAGTGTTCCTTGGTTTAATCCAGAAGTGTTCACTATAACCGGTTTATTATTTTGCTGTATACTCCAAGTGTGTTTGAGTTTAGTGCTGACGAATCAATGCACACAAACCCTGACATCAGTAATGAGTCGATTTCAATAGGATGCGTTGTCGGATTGATTAACCATTTCGCCCTAGTGTCCTCATTCCTTCCTTGCACCGGCGAAAATACAGATGTATTGCTGCTTATTTCGTACACTTGGTGTTTCCAGTCAGACTGATTACAGCGAAATAGCTGCAGCTACCATTTAATGCTTTTATTTTCTATTCATTATTTCATGTACCAAGTAAACCTGGTCCTACTATCAGTAGCATGTGTTGCATACGAATGGGTGAACACAATTTCCCCAGGAAACAATATATCCGGCTTTAATGTTACTACTGCTGATCAGAGATGCGTAAATGGTGCCCTTCTATCCAGCAGGTAGAATGTTTTATTACAAACCTTTTATGAAGGTACCGTAGCTATTTCTTTTAGAGTTCATTCTAATAAACAAGCCAGCTCAGATCCGCATTTCTTTCAAGGAAAATGACATTTTTAGATTTAAGTGTATGAAAAATACACGATCACATACTCTCAGTGATTGTCGGTATGACAGCGCTATGATAATTGTTTGCATCGCGCCAAATTTGTGTTCTTTCTATCAATGAGTTGGACAATGAAAACGACAAATTATCTTATAAGAATGTTTGTAATGCAGTATGACCGCTCTCATAACTGCCGCCAATAGTGAAAGCGATTCATGTGAAACTATTTCATCTACAGACTGTTCAAGCTTGCCGACAGTCAAAATTCTGCAAAAGGACTCTAGTTCTTCTGTGAATGAACATTCGTAGTTGCACAGACAGCATAAATCCGTTTATTTTTCAACCCTGACTGAAGTTTTGAATCAGCTGTCTGGCCAAAAGCGAAATGCTTTATTCTGTAAAATTATTTTTTTCTTTTTGCTTTTTCACTAATGTGGAGTATTTCCATCACCTAAGCGAGCTTGTCTTATTAAGGGGGCTCATATATTGGCATATATAATAATAATAGTAATAATAAATGAGCCTTGTTATGTTTTGCTTACGTGAATAAAGTTGGTTATTTTAAGAAAGTAGAACTGCTGTTTCGAAAACTGTCTTCTTAGAAGTATCCATTTTGGACGTTTTCAGAATACTATCGCTCTCCATGCATCCATCAATAAAATTAGCTCATCACCGAACTGACACATATAACATCCTCAACCACTGCACCGGATTGTTACATACCCTGTTTTTTGCGTGAATGAATGATGAATGCTTTATATGCGCTTACTTTTGAATAGCTTCAGTTTTCCCAACCATTTTCGAAGAATGACCATGGAATTTTGGTGGAATCATATCGTGGGATTGAAAAGAGAAATTCTTCTCAGTTTCCAAAGTCACATGAACAAAAGCGATTTCAGTTTGTGAGATGATTAAATTGATGTTTCCAAATCGTGCACGACAAAGTGTTTTGATTACGTCATGCAAATGCTGGTCAAGTGTGGTCTGAAAAACTGCACAAATATAAACAGAAAATATACCACATTGATGTGAAAGAATCTTGATTATTTAGCTCGTCGCCCCACTAACAAGAAATAAAACAAATGAATGTCCAAACACTCAAGTGACCTTGACGTTATGGTCAACTTTGTTTGAAACTGAGATTCTTCCTAGGCGACGTATTTTGATTTACGAGCGGAATATTACTTTTGGGTCGTACCTGAAAGCATAATAATTGATCGAACATTTGGTAAATCGACAACTTCAGTCTAACAAGTGAGCTAATTAGGAATATAAACTGGAAGAGGTCGTTAAATCGTTTTAAAAATTATTTCCGAAGTTTTCACTTTCCATTAGATTTTTATTCTTACTTGTCAAGTGCGTTTACTTTAGCCACATAGTTCACACTCGCTGAATTGATCATAGTATTGTTCGCACACAAATTTGATAGGAAAAACCTGTGATTAAATTCTTGGCATGTTTTAGTAACTCTAACTAACATGCAAATGCTATGGACTGTTTACAAACGCATCACACTGGATAGGTACCTTTTGAATACATATCTACATGAATGCTTTTGTCTGCACGTAGATCTACTCAAAATTCTGTAGGCACGTTTTTCGACAATAATGTTTCCCTAGCCAGTTTTTCATGTAAGAACACCAAAAAATAACAGAACTACCGGACGACCATATCTGTCACTATCTTGTCTGGGTCACATTAATAGTTGTGGCATGCACTTGATCGTAGTCCCCACAGAGATGTCACCTAAACGAAAAAAGGAAAACCTGTAGGGATGTGCAAACGACGTACAAATTGAACATGGTTTGTTGTTTTATTTTAGTGTGTGTTTTCACATAGGCTGAATGAGTTAAATAAGATGCCTGTTTTGTTCCCGTATGTATGATTTCAATCAAAATTTTGCCTCAGCCAACAGGCATGAACCATTTCTTCGCTAATTGGGAAATTCTGTGTTAGCTATGGGGTGACGGTAAATACTGCTGCATGATTGCAAAGCTTCCAGTGAGTTGTGTTTTTTACCGGCATCAGTTTGGACGAAACCATCAAGGTCATTCGGGACCTATTCGTTAAATTGCCATATTGTTCCCGTGAGCAAACTATAGGCACATGGCGTACTTTCTCGTGTAAACAGATAGAGTTCAAACTAAAACTGTTTATGAACTCTGCTTTTTTCAGTCAGCCTTGTTTAATGCTCTGGAGCAAATGAGTGCAGCAAATTGATGAAAATCTTAGACGTTAACATATTCCGGAAAATAAAACCCTGCCCAATTAGAACACAGAAATGATTTTGTTTCTTATAACATTTGAAAAGTTCAGCGACAATCCTCGCATCGGTCCAGCAGGAGGATGTACTAGATGAATGTTGCACCGAACTGCCAAAAAACGAGCAAGTGAGCAAAGCTCCAGATGTTTGTTTATTTGGAGCGTGCATCGAACACAGGATAAAAAGGACGAGGTCGGTAATGCAAGCTACACTTTCATGTTTGCGTGGATTTCATTTCAGTGATGGCTTGGTAGTAATAATTAGTACATCAGGTACATCGTGCCTCACAAAAGCATACTTTTCTGTATAACTGAATCCGATTTTCCGAAGCAATACCGTAATATGTTAACAAGAAACAGTATACATATTACTAAAACGTCACTTCAAAGATAAGCTCTTAACGAACGTGATGCCATGTGCAATCGTACCGCGGAATTAGAACGAACATTTGCGACATCAGCTTTTCTGCTCGACCGATTGAGTGAGGAAGAAAAACAATCTTTCGAAGAATACGTTCAATCCATTGTACAAAAACAGGTGAACCAGAAGCGCCAAGTGTTGATGAAACCATTAGAAGGATTAAAACCATCGAGTGAGTTTCCGCAGAACCCTGATCGATTTGTTCACAATTTGTCAAACTTCAAGTTAGACAAGAAGTTGTTAGAAGTTTTATCCCTGGGGCCCAAATTTTGTTTCCCAAACAGCCAGAGTGCACAAATGGACTTAGAAGTTGGATTCGAGAATCTTTTCACTCAGTTGCCGAGTTTATCCCCGTCATCACAATTGGAAAAGCAAGCGTTTAAATCATCTTTCGTGAACACTTGCTGTCAGCATCATGGCGCACAAGAGAGAGATAAAAGTTTACAGTGATGGGTGTTGATATCGGAAAGTAAGTGAAGGAAAGGCAGATGTGCCGCACCAACCGGTCTGGGAAATCTCCTTGATGTGAACATGATTGCATTGCCCACTTTTCCATTCACGTGCGAACTGGTCCGGACCGAAGCATTTTGTACAAAATTCTCAATTTCCATTTGCAAATAATGCTCACGTGAGAGGGATTTTGTTCAACTATTTTGAGCACAGTTGGAGAATAGATTGGTTAGTAAGTAAAAGGATGCTGTTTAAATCAACACGTTCACGAGTTAACGAAGAAATGGTTTCTTTGCTCTAACCCACTTAAGCATCATGCCAACCAAATCACAAAGGTTATCGACCGAAAAACCTCGAATTGACTTTTATCGAATACGATGAACAGCAATCTCCGACCATATCAACTGAACATTTTGGTATGTCTTTCTCTAACATAATGACTAAGTCGTTTTTGTTATGCCTGACTCGTTCCATATTTGTCTCAACTCAACTACTTATATACACATACAAGTACTCACATGACACGAGAGCCGTGTTTTAACTTTTCACCATTCATCATCATATGGACAGCGGTTTCGATAGAGCATGGCCTTATCATGACAGTAGGTCATTGTTATTATTCGGAAGCATGATCTGATCGCGAGTCCTCTGAACCGACAGTTAACTTTGGAGTGCTTGTTGACTGCATTAACTTACTGCCCGCGGATTGCAACTGTTGATTAGATATGACTACCTGATTTACGTCCTATGCATTAAGGTACACTGCGATAAACGCTGGTACTTAGAACGTTTTTATTTAACAGCAATTCTCATTACAGCATGAATGGATTTGTAAATATAGACCAGCTACATAATTCCCAGATGTCGGGACAGTTGCTCATAGTTGCAACGCCCCTAGAGTTTACAAATATCATTTAGTACCTGTAGAGCATATTGCAGCAAAACAGGCAAACGGGAAATTCATACATTTATCGTGCACTGAAGCGAGGTCAGGTCAACAGACGCATGTATACATATATATCTACGTATATATACGTAAATATATATATACGTATATATACGTATATATACGTATGTATGTATATGTATCATGTATATCCTTCTTTCCCGAAATCAGCTCAAGTGAGGCCCATGTTCTGAATAGCGGAGCATTTCCAGACCCATTCGAAGGCGTGCCGAACATACTTGTTCTCATTCTCTGAGCTATCCTTGGCTGTGTTCGTCCGACTCTCCTGAGGGTCGATTTGTACTGCACCTCTCAGCTGCGGTAGTCGTGGTGTCCCTCTGAGTTGTGGCTATGCTGTGCCTGTTTGTTCCTAATGTGGACTTAGTCTGTTAGACAACCCTTTTGAAACGTTCATTGTTTCTTCCTTGGGGGACTGCTTATGACTGTTTCTGACACGGTTTCGATTACCTTCTCCATTCGTTCTGGGCACACCCTCCTCTGCAATGTGACTTCGCCTTTTCTTCGAGGAAGCCTTCCTTTCGGGAGTTCTTAGTTTTGCAATCAATCCAGTTCTCTTCGGTTACCAACAAAATCAATTGGTTCGTTGTTGCAAATGGGTAAATCTCAAAACCGATGTGTAGGAAGAGGCAAAACACGTTACTGTTTTGAGGCCTCTTAATTTAACTCTCCGTGGTTTCGTTGGGCTTTCAAAGGCACTGGTCCAGTTTTATTCCACAACAAATTAGGTGCATCTTGCAGCGATCATTCCACGTGGCTCACGCTTTCATTCTCTCTTTAAAGCGTTTACCGGAACCAAATCACGTGCTGATAGTTCAAAAGCACTACGAAATTCTTCTTTGATGGAAGGGGCTTGTCAGAAAGTTGTAGTTGCTTCTGGTGACCTGAAAATATCTACTGCTGCAGAATATCATGGACATCAGAAGCCACACCCAGAGTTCTTGGGGGAATGGGAGTGAAAGTGTTCGAATATTTATCAAAGTTTGTGCATTTGACGTTGAAAGAGTCTATGACACCATCTGCCAAAAGATATATTAATTGAAATGAACTACATAGACTCGAAATCGATTCCATTCCCCGAATAAACAAAACGATGATTCTGATCATATCAACCAATTGGACGTGTTTTATTTTCGTCTGTTTTTTACATTGCAGTAAACCTGTGATAAACTTGTTGCTGTTTTGACTGGTATATACATCAGAACACATTTCTTTGTAACTTGCCGCCGCGTGCAAGCTATGCATTCATTATTCGATGCATCTATCATAATCAGGCCCTCGTGTTTTGTTTCGGAAAATGAACTTTCGTGTGCAGCACATCTGCTCGGTTTCACAACGCAGCACGAATCGCATCACGTGAAATATTCAATGGATTGGAGTTTTGTAAAATGACGGTACGTGTAATATTGATACTTGAGAAGGTTATTACCGTTCACGTGAATTCAACCGTGCGTAAACCAAACTACTGCCTTTGTTGTCAGCTTGATTTTTCATGTTTCTTTTCTACGAATATCACTGTCGTCTGTAACCAAAAAACAAGGGAAGCATGTGATTAAAAATACCTAATCAATCAGATTATTTTGGTTGAATTTATCGGTGAGAAGCGTCTATTTCAGCTCGCATGAATAATCTTCCGAGGAAGTAACACCCCTGGATAGATCACTAAGTGTAAAGCATCCGAAAATAATTTAATTAGTTAATGTGATGACATGAGCAAGGAGAACATGTTGTCTGCCACTTTGAAGTACATGAATGCAAAATAAATTCACAAAATTGCCAACATTGACTATAAAGGGGCTCAAAACCACAATAGTTCCATAATTATTTTGCATGGTTCTGTTTTGTATGGTTCTTTCCCAGCAGCAAAATGATCAATCTGAATTCATGTATTTTGCAGATCAAACTATGATATCTAGCATGGATAATGTTTACTCGGATCGGAATAATCCACGCAACCAACAAGTAGCATTGCCTCACAGTTACGCCTTGATAGCACGTGTTGTTCATAGCAACCATGAGCAACCATGGCATATGTCACTACTAGTATCAGTCAGTTAAGTGTTCCAACCGGAGTGCTAGCTCAGAAGAGAGGTTTCCGAGAGGCGGATTTTGCAGGCCACAAATTTTAGATTGACGATAATGTTTCGGCAAGCGAGCTGTACGGCGACTATTAGAAATATCGACCAGGAAGCAATCTGGCTTGTATAGAATGACTGTTAAAAGAAATGAAATCTATGAATGGGAAGAGTTATATTGGTAATTGCTAAACCGTCCGAAAAGTTCTTGCAAGAACATTCTCAGCAAATTTAATCAATCTATCCAAGCGAACGAGAAGCGTTGCAGAACCAACTTCAGCCTCATCTTTCGTCCGCAGTGGGAAGTAATTGGTTGTTTTATAAGTGCAAATGGTAGATTTCTTTCAAATCTAGTGGCGCTACTTCGTTCACCTGTCAACAGAATCCGCCTAGTTTATGAAATTCAGGGTCCTAGTTCAGAGCTTCATTGTTCGTGGTCAATTAACTTTTTAAGGGATTTACTAGTCGAGAATGTGTCTTAATGTTTCAAATTCTGAATCTTGAAGAGATGAATGCATTAATTTTTCAATCCATTTTGCGTCACCATGTAGACTACGTGGTGAGACAAGCACAAAAATCAACCAAGCACAGTCTATACTTGTTTTGAACCGATTCATTTGAAGCCAAACAAACAATCGACAAGTACGATTCGACAATCAATCGGCGCATAATATTTACTTGATTTGGCACCAGGCATTATTTTTCCATATATCTGAAGGATTATTACACGTGTTAAATACTTTATTATTCAGCATGCCAGTGAATTTGTGTACGAATGTCATCCTTGGGAGAAGATTCTGAGGACTACTGAAATAATTCTTACAACCACCCAGGCCGGGAATTCAAGGGCTAACGATGAATTATACGCGAACAACAACCCAGAACTGGGCATATAGTCGAGATTCATGAGGGATAATGCCTAATGGAAGAACAAACGGATTGCATAAATATTTGTCACAACATGGGAAGGAACATGTGACCACATAGAACTAAATAAACGTCATTAGATTGTGATGGTCAGAATTGATGGATTACTGTGGATCAGACAACAGACCCTTGCTCGTATTTCAGATTGTCATTATCATTATGTCGACATTCATACATACAGATTTCATTTCATTCCATGTTCGTCCTTCATTTTAGCAACCGCCGCTGGTGTACAGGGCGAGATAACTGATTGCGGTTAACAAATTCGTTATTCCACTGCACGCGTTTCTTTTCTGCTATCTGCTCACGTTTTAACTGTAACT